>QNQO01002408.1:0-119711 GCA_003290165.1 Berberis thunbergii
TGTATTCATGACAATTGTATTCACTGTTCATTGTGAGTGTAATTGTATTTCCTATTGAAATAGATTACAATTTGGATCAAGGTAAAATAGATGTATTAAAAAAAAAAAACAAAAATCCGGTTTTACTGTTACAGTGAACAGTGTTTACGATTTCGTGAACAGGGTTTGCTATTTCGTGAACAGTGACAACGTTACGGTGAACAGTGACACCGTTACGGTGAACCAGTGATACGTGTTACAGTGAATAGTAAACGGCGAACAGTGAATAGTGGAAAAAAACGATTTCACTGTTACAGTGAACAGTATCTACGATTATGCAATTTTTTAAAAATTACTGTTCACATTGACCGTTACTGTTCACATTGACCGCGACTGTTCACCATTGACCGCAACTATTCACTGCTGGGCCTGGCGAATGTTCGGCTTGTATAGTGACTGTTCACGTGGGCCTTTGTGACTGTTCACCTATTGGGCCTGTGCTGTTATTAATAATTAGGTCTGTTAGTACATTTTACTTTGACTATTGGGCCTGTTGCTGTTATTAATAATTGAGCCTGTTAGTACATTTTACTTTGACTATTGGCCTGTTGCTGTTGGTAATATTGTTTTAAAGTGTTGGGACTATATAATGTGGCTATATTTTATTTAGACCCATGTTTTAATTGTATTAATGGCTATATTTTATTTATACATAGAATATATTTTGGTTTCATGTATCACTATTGTGTTCCTTATTTAAAATTTACACCATTTAACTAATATGTTGCCAAAGCAACCACTATTAGAAAATATTGGTTGATTTTAAATAAGTGAGCATGCTACTTCCATGTGAAACAATCGGCCCAAAGGAAGATTGTTTGACCGGATAGTCCCTAGTCTTAAATATGTGATAAAGTTTACTTTACCATGCTTTTATTATGTCAGTCCAAAGAAAGGCATAATATTAGGCCGGTTTCATTTTGTACGAAGAGTACCACTTACAGATTGATATTTTTTCCAAAGACTAAATAACAATCCTGTGTTAGGTATCTTAATGTGGGTTTTTTTATTTACCTATTGTATGAATTTAAAAGTTTATGCAATTGAATAATGACGTGAATATGTTATTTATGTAATTTATTCTCTGTACAGCTAATATGTCTGCTACTAGTATATCTGCTGGTGTAATAATATTCCTATGCTTAATGGGACAAACTTCAAGGACTGGAAAGAGAACGTGTTAATCGTTCTTGGATGTATGGATCTGGATCTTGCCTTAAGGATTGAGCA
The DNA here is from genome assembly GCA_003290165.1 of Berberis thunbergii. Classification (NCBI taxonomy): domain Eukaryota; kingdom Viridiplantae; phylum Streptophyta; class Magnoliopsida; order Ranunculales; family Berberidaceae; genus Berberis; species Berberis thunbergii. The sequence continues at coordinate 1,270 of QNQO01002408.1, forward strand.
ACCCGCTCCTCTTACAGATGTAAGTACTCCTGATGCCAGGAAATACTTCGAGAAGTGGGAACGCTCCAATCGCATGAGTCTCATGCTCATAAAGCGAGGTATTTCAGAAGCCTTTAGGGGTGCAATATCCGCAGGGGTGACCAATGCCAGTGAGTTCCTTACTGAACTTGAAAAGCGTTTTGCTAAAAACGATAAGGCTGAAACAAGCACACTTTTAGCTAGCTTGATTTCATTAAAGTATAAAGGCAAAGGAAACATTAGAGAGTACATCATGGAGATGTCTCATCTTGCTTCAAAACTTAAAGCACTAAAGCTTGAGTTGTCTGAGGACTTACTCGTGCATTTAGTTTTAATATCACTTCCTCCACAGTACAGTCAGTTTAAGGTCAGTTACAACTGTCAGAAGGAGAAATGGACTCTTAATGAGCTCATTTCTTACTGTGTACAAGAGGAAGACAGGTTGAAGCAAGACAGAACAGAAAGTGTTCATTTTGCAAGCACCTCTAAAGATAAGGGCACAAAACGAAAGAAGGATTATGAAGCTGCTAAGGGTCCAGCACAAAAGAAACAGAAAGGAAATGAGGGTTGTTTCTTTTGTAAGAAACCTGGACATGTAAAGAAGGAATGTACCAAGTATCACGCTTGACGTGCTAAAAAGGGTATGTTTCTTGCTTTGGTCTGTTCTGAGGTTAACTTAGCTTCAGTACCTCGAAACACTTGGTGGTTAGATTCTGGTGCTACTACTCACATAAGTGTTTCTATGCAGGGTTGTCTGAGCTACCGAAAGCCAAGTGATGCTGAAAGACGCATCTTCGTTGGGCGATGGAAAATCGGTAGAAGTGGAAGCAATAGGAAACTTTAGGTTACTCTTAGGGACTGGTTGTTATTTGGAACTGAAAGACACTTTTGTAGTACCGTCATTTAGACGGAATTTGGTTTCTATTTCCTTGTTGGACAAATTTGGATATTGTTGTTCATTTGGAAATAATCAATTTAGTCTTTCATTAAATTCCAATATTATTGGTACTGGTTCATTAAGCACATTTGATAACCTATATCTTCTTGATACTATTGCCTCATATAATGTAACCTTGCATGTGGAATCACGTGGTACTAAGCGTAAGCTAAATGAAGGAAATTCATCAAAACTATGGCACAAACGTTTAGGACATATCTCGAAAACGAGAATGGAGAGACTTGTGTCAGATGGCATAATAGATTCTCTTGATTTTTTAGACTTTGATGTCTGTATTGAGTGCATCAAGGGAAAACAGACCAAACAAAAGAGATTAGGTGCAAACAGAACTTCAGACGTCTTAGAATTGATCCACACAGATATTTGTGGACCATTCCCTTCGGCTTCTTGGAATGGTCAACAATATTTTATATCATTCATAGACGATTACTCACGCTATGGGTACCTATATCTCATTTATGAGAAATCTGAGTCACTGGATATGTTCAAAGCTTTCAAAGCTGAGATTGAGAACCAACTCAACAAACGAATTAAAAGTGTCAGGTCTGACCGTGGTGGTGAGTATTACGGCAGATATGACGGTTCCGGTGAACAACGTCCAGGACCATTTGCTAAATTCCTAGAGGAATGTGGAATCGTCCCACAGTACACCATGCCGGGATCACCTAGCATGAATGGTGTAGCTGAAAGACGAAACCGAACTCTTAAGGACATGGTAAGGAGTATGATCAGTCATTCTACATTACCTGAATCACTCTGGGGAGAAGCACTAAAGACTGCAGCTTACATCCTTAATAGAGTACCAACTAAAGCGGCTGCCAAAACACCTTATGAACTTTGGACAGGTAGAAAACCTAGTCTAAAGCATTTTCACATTTGGGGATGTCCAGCTGAAGCAAGGCCTTATCGGCCGAATGAAAAGAAATTGGACTCCAAAACAGTGAGCAGCTACTTCATTGGCTACTCTGAGCGATCTAGGGGCTACAAGTTCTATAATCCCACTATTAAGTCCATTTTTGAAACGGGGACAGCAACATTTTTTGAGGATGTCGAGTTTGGGGGGAGAAATCAGGTACGAGACATTGTCTTTGAGGAGGAATCAATTTCGACTCCTACTACTGTTGTTGACAATGTACATGTTCCACTACCTGTCATTGATCAAGAAGCAGATCTGGAACCTCAACAGGACAATGTTGAACTACTCCCTGCTCCAATTGAATTAAATATTCCAGAAGAACAAACTCAACAACCTCAAGATCAAATGCCATTAAGGAGATCCACGAGAGAAAAGAGAAGAGCAATTCCGGATGATTATATGGTATTTCTCGAAGAACATGAGGAAATGATGGATTGGTGGAAAATGATCCAATCAACTTCCATCAAGCCATGCAGGATTCTAACTCTCAAAAGTGGATAGATGCTATGAATGAGGAGTACAAGTCTATGCAGACAATCAAGTTTGGGATCTTGTCCCATTACCTGAAAATACAAAGCCTATTGGTTGTAAATGGATATTCAAAACCAAGAAGGACTCAAAAGGTAATGTGGAAAGGTATAAAGCTCGTCTTGTAGCTAAAGGCTTCAGTCAAAAGGAAGGCATCGACTATAAAGAGACTTTCTCTCCAGTGTCAAAGAAAGACTCATTTAGGACAATCATGGCTCTTGTTGCACATTTTGACTTTGAGTTGCATCAGATGGATGTTAAAACAGCATTTCTCAATGGCGACATTGATGAAACAATTTATATGGTGCAACCAGAAAACTTTGTGTCTGGAGACCCAAAGAATATGGTTTGCAGACTAAAGAAATCCATCTATGGGCTCAAGCAAGCTTCCCGTCAATGGTACTACAAATTTCATCAAGTAATTGTCTCGTTTGGTTTTAAGACAAATGTTGTTGATAACTGTGTGTATCATAAGTTCAGTGGGAGTAAGCATATCTTCTTGGTTTTGTATGTTGATGACATATTGCTTGCCACTAATAATATAGACATGTTGCACGAAACCAAGAGATTTCTATCAAAGAAATTTGAAATGAAAGATCTTGGTGAAGCTTCTTTTGTCTTAGGGATTCAGATATACCGGGATCGTTTTCGGGGTATTCTTGGATTATCACAAAAGGGCTATATAGAAAAAGTGCTTAAAAGGTTTGGCATGCAAGATTGTAAACCAGGAGATACCCCTATATCTAAAGGAGATAAATTCAGTCTTAAACAGTGTCCTAAGACTAAACTTGAAGTTGTAGAGATGCAAAAGATCCCCTATGCATCCGCTGTTGGGAGTCTTATGTATGCTCAAGTATGTACACGTCCAGACATAGCATTCATTGTTGGAATGCTTGGCAGATATTTGGATAACCCTGGGATGAGTCACTGGAAAGCAGCTAAACGGGTTATGAGATATTTACAGAGAACTAAGGATTACATGCTCACATACAAGAGATCAGATCAGTTGGAGATCATAGGGTATGCTGATTCTGATTTTGCTGGATGCCAAGATAGTAGAAAATCTACATCAGGCTACATTTATCTGTTAGCTGGAGGAGCTATTTCTTGGAGAAGTGCTAAACAGACACTCATAGCTTCTTCCACCATGGAAGCAGAATATGTGGCGTGTTTTGAGGCCTCCAACCACGGATTATGGCTGCGTTATTTTGTCACTGGGCTGCGCATTTTGAATGACATAGAAAGACCACTAAAGTTATATTGTGACAATAAGTCAGCAGTTTTATATGCCAACAACAACAGGAGCTCGTCTAGGTCAAATCATATTGACATAAAGTTCCTGGTTGTGAAGGAGAGAGTAGAGAATAAACAGATTTTCATAGAGCATATTGGGACACACTCCATGATTGCGGATCCGCTTACTAAGGGATTACCACCCAAGGTCTTTCATGAGCACACCGCTCATATGGGTGTTATGTCACATGAGGATATCATGGTTTAGTGGGAGTTTTGTTGTTCTATGATGAATTTTTGGACACATTGGTGTAATTTAGTATTTTCTGCAGAAATAAAGTCTTCAGTCAATTGTCTGTTTATTATATGTTTGATCTCATTAAAGATTAAAGTTGGACCGGTTGGAAATAGACATGTTTGGATCACATCACATGTAATTTCCATGCTCTACATCCATGTTTGATCTATGTCATTTGATTATATTGGTATATGTGACTATTGATGGATTTCGTTACGCTACTTGTGACGCAAATCGCTTTAATCCTATATCAATATAGTCAACGGACGAGATTGTTTCGAAATACCTTTACTTGTGATAGCAAGTTTTGAGCTCATACGGTTATACACATTAACGGTAACATATGTGGCCCAAGTGGGAGATTGTTGGACAAATCCAATAATGTGGGCACACATATGTAATATAACGTGTATTGCTATCTTAAAGTATAGTCCATTTAAATATGTGATCTAATAGGGGTATTGGACTATAAGGTATTAATAAATAACATGGTGTAAATAAGGATGTAATTTCTAATTCAATGAGGGGCAGAATTGAAAATTCACAGCCCGTAATTTGAAGGGTTGTGACTTATGGACATTATAAATAGGATGGGTCCCCGATTGAGCGAATGCGTAGAAAGAACAAAACTTTGGAATTATTTTCTGTATCCTCTCAACAGAGATCTAAGGGAAAACGCTTGAATCAATCGGAAGATCCAAACAATCCAAACTCATCACAATCAACGGGGAAATCGCTATGGATCGATCCGGTATGTTTCTGTTCTTCTTATTTCCATTGAATCAACTAGAGTCTTAAGCGTATGATTTAATACAACATTTGATGGTTGCTTCCACAATATTGCTTGATTGGAATAGCTGATGTTTTCGCAAGGATTGGTTTGCAAGAGTTTTTCTATGACCAAACCCCAACTGGATTGAAAAGTCTCGGTATTGCCCTGTATTGGAGTATCAGTGGCGTAGGGAGCTTTCTTAGTGGATTTCTCATTTCTTTCACTGAGAAAGTTAGTAGTAATGATGGAGGAGATAGTTGGTTTTCAAGCAACATCAACCGGGGACATCTTGATTACTTCTATTGGCTTCTTGATGGGTTCAGTGCGGTAGCCTTTGTAACTTATTCCTATTTTGCAAGATCATATGTGATATTCAAAAGTTATTTTGACCCTCTCCATACACATTGCTCTATGTAATCCCCTCGCGTAAGCTTGAAACTTGTGAAGTACAAAATTGCAAGTTTATGGAACACATGTAGCTGATCAGCATACATCACTCATACTGTTGGTCTAGTTTTGCCATTAACATCATTTCATTGATCTTTAGATCAGATTTGAATAAAATTAAAAAGAGATCTTACATTTCATTAGCTTGTATGTAAAACCACCACAACACGAGATGTCAAGGTAAATTGAATTCCGTATCAGAAATGAATTGTCAACTTGTACCTGAACATTCAAGACTAACTTGAACAACATACTTCATTCGCATGTAGTGTACCCAAATTGAATCTGTTGTGACAGCTCTCTGTAAATCCTTACGGAAGGAATGTTGCAAAGACGGCCTTTCAATAAAAAAACCGGTGGGTAGAGAACAGCGGCTTTTATCATAGGAGTTGAGGTAGGTGAGAGGATTGCATTATACGGGATCTCTTCCAACCTAATAACTTATCTCATCGAACCTCTCTAAATGTCTACTGCCATTGCTGCCATTGGTGGCTGATTCATATCTCGGTAGGTATCAGATGATCCTCTTTTCTTCTGTTCTTTACGTGATGGTTAGTAAATATTATCTCAATTAGCTTACATTGCTGAATTTACCATTTCCAAAAGTCTGCCACCTAACTATGATCGTAGATGCTCAAATACGCCCTTACAAAATGCTTTTAATTCTGGTTCTACTACAACTGTTGACTCACATCTATTTGAAATATGTGGTTTCGTTCATTCATGAAAATATTTTTTCAAGTTTATTAATGTATGATCTTGTAAAGTTTTGCAGAAACTTTGGAAGCTAAGATGAATTCTTATTATCTAATAATGTATGCGATAACAGGGCCTTGGAATGTTAACTCTATCAACTCTACTTTCCCCTACTGAATTTCAAGCGATTTTGTTCTTTGCTTCATTGTACATAGTAACCATTGCACAAGGTGTTAAAGAATAGAAGTTTACCTATTTACAAAATAGAAAAATGTTACAGAATAGGATATGTTAAGAAAGTAAGAAATAGAATAGAAGTCTTAGGTTTTTTATCAGGTTAGGTCAGAGTTACTTTTATAAGCTTGTATTTTATTCAATGAATTTACACAGTGATATTACAACACAATAATATTCCAATACAATTCTTTACATGGCATCAGAGCTTGGGCGAACAAAAGTAGAGGTTGATTTTTCCTCGTCGAAGCCCCTCCAAGCCCTACAATGAGTGCCACGGTAGTGGCGGCTGGCTGCACCCATGGCAGAGAAGACGAATCCCCCCAAAGAAAGGAAAAGAAGTTTTTAAAACTGTTCGCACTATTGGCACTTCGAGCTTTACTTAGTACCACCACAAGTAAAAAAAAATGTTTTCAACTCAACAAAGAACAACAATAACATCTCTCTGGCGCACACGATAACAACACCCAGATAGATGTAAATCATGCGATCTTTCACTCGTCATCTCTTTCTCCTTGTCACAAGTTGATCGCACATCAAATTGCACAACAGGGAAGAAACAAAGAAGAAGAAACGGAGAGAAAAGAAAGAAATTTCTTTTTCAGTCCGCTATTCACACCCACCACCTTGAGTCATGATTTCTTTATATAGGAATCATCCAAAATCTGTGTTGACTCGAATTGAGCATACCAAGACTCGAATTGAGTCATGATTTCTTCATACAGGAATCATCCAAAATTTTCGGAATTCAACAATCACTCGACAGTAATGATTTTATCACCAAATAGGACTTCAAAGTTTCCTCCAAGCTACACATTTCGTCTGCGTCTACATGTCCAGCTTACGGGGAAGTCTTAAAGAATAGAAATCTACATATGTTACAAAATAGGAAAGTGTTACGGAATATGATATATTAGGAAAGTCAGAATAGAATAGAAGTCTTAGGTTTCCTATCTCAACAAGGTTAGGTCAGAGTTAGCTTTATAAACTTGTATTCTATTCAATGAATTTACACAGTGATATTACAACACAATAATATTTCAATACAATTATTTACACAAGGTGGTCACAAACCATGTGCACAAGTTTTTGCAGCTGACAATTCGATAGCCAAGACCCTCAAGAGTCCAAATCAAGGAGTTCCTTCTTCAATTGGTGGTTTTTTGGATATGTTTGGATATTCTATTTTCCTTCTCAGCCTTAACATACATTCAAGAAAATGCGAATTGGACTCTGGGGTTTGGACTTCCTTGCATTTCAATGGTGATTGCCCTTGTGATCTTACTTTTAGGAACAAAAACATGTCGTTATAGTGTGAAAGAAGAGAGGAATCCATTTACAGAAATTGGGCTAGTGTTTCTTGTTGCGGCCAAGAACTGGAAATCCACTTCAGCTCCATCAGTTGATATCAAAAAGGAAATCTCCCCAGTTTAAGTGAGGCCAATTAATGTATTGAGTTCATGCTAAAAATGTTGTTCTACATATCTTCTAATCACATTTATTTATTTATTTGACATATAGGTTTCTTGACAAAGCATCGATCAATGGATGTAACGATCAAGATGACTCAACAAAGAACCCAACAGTTTGCACTGTTGAACAGGTGAACAGCGCAAAATCTATTCTAAGATTGATTCCGATATGGTGCTCAAGTTTGATGTATGCCATTGTGGTTGCTCAAATAGGCACATTCTTTACCAAGCAAGGTAGCACCATGGATATATCATTAGGCCCAAACTTCCAAGTCCCACCTGCCACATTTTTTAGTGTTACTAGCCTAACAATCGTTGTCTTACAATGCTTCAAAGAGTAGGTTTTGGTATTATCCTATCTATGGTCACCAATGAGTATTTGGTGGTTGCTTCCACACAATATTGCTTGATAGGAGTAGCTGATGTTTTCACAATGATTGGTTTGCAAGAGTGTAGTTTTTGTATGACCAAATCCCAAATGGATTAAAAATTCTTGGCATTGCGTTGTACGTTTTGGAATATCTTTGGCGTAGCGCATTTTCTTGGTGGATTTCTCATTTCTTTCATTGACAAAGTTAGTACCATTGGTGGAGGAACTAGTTGGTTTTCAAGCAACATCAACAAATAAGGACATCTTGATACTTCTATTGGTTTCTTACAGGCTCAGCACGATAGCCTTTGTAACTTACTGGTATTCTGCAAGATTATACATGTTAATAGACTAGAATGAAATAGAAAATTTGTTTGATTTTTCTTTAATCTTTTTGGTTGATCTAGTAGCTTAAAGAAAATGCTCATACAATTACTTGGGGATTTTGATTTTTTTTTTTCAAGTAAATTTGACTTTCCTTCCAATAGCCAATCTCTATAATTACTATTAATTTTCTTGTTGTTTGATTAGAGTGAAATAATTAAATTATTTTTGGCTCCCATAGAAGTCCTTTCAGAAATGGTGGAGAATGACTAGATTTGATAATTGTGGGAGAAGATAAAGTTTTCAATAATCTATCCCAAAATAATCATCTTTCAAAACAATTGAACATGGGAAAAGATCCTTCCAATAGCCAATCTCTATAATTAATATTCTCTTTCTTGTTGTTTGATTAGAGTGAAATAATTAAATTCCTTATTCTAATAAAAATGGTCAATTTGATGAACAAAACAATTTAAATGGCAACAGTAAATTTACATTTTGTGTTTTTATGTCATTGTTGAAAAATTATCGGTATTAGGTGAAATCGTGTTGTCATAAAATTAAATGACACAAGTTACCAAATAAATTAAAATAAAAATAAAAAATATATAAAATATGTAGTCTTCGTATATTTTAATATTGTAATCTTCGTATATATAAAATGTTATATACATACATACATACATACATACATACATACATACATACATATATTTTAATCTTCGTATATTTTAAAATGTTATAATGTTATTTTAGTATTAAAAGTTTGTTATTTGAGTAATTCTTATATAAAATGCAGTCTGGATGACACTACGAGTCCTGTGAGATTTTTTTTACGTAGTATTAAAAGTTTAAAATGCATAAATTATATCATTAAATTCGAATTCACAACTGAAATTTTTACTGTTTTTTCTGCATAAAACGAAATATTTCTTAAAATCGAGAGACCGAAATTAACTCAAAAAACGAAATCACAATCCTTGGTTAAGATTATAATTGAATTTAACTGATCTAAAAAAAGCCGCACTCCATGTTTTACTTCAAAGTTTCAACCATTGGATTCCTCGTTAGTTTGAAAAAATAATAGTAATAATAATAATAATCGAAAGGTTGCATCTTTTCATAATGTTATTATATTCTCATTTTCATTTTAATGTTCACTTAATCATATATTGCACGTATTGGTTGATTTGATGCTTTTTTATTTAACAAATGTAAAATTCCCATTATTGGATTGGTGGAATCCAAGGATTGTGATTTCGTTTTTCGAGGGTATTTGCAGTAAGTTGATTTTAAGAAATATTTTTTTTGTTTATAGAAAGAAAAAACGAAAAAAAATTTCATTGTAATTTTAAAATTATCAGTATAATTTAAGTTTTTTAAGCTCTTACATGTTACATAAAAAGTCTCATAAGACTCATAATGTCATTTGTATTACAATTTACATAAGACAAACTAAGGATTAGAGATAAAATATAGCTAGGATTGAAAGTTGATTGATAAATTGATATTAATTTGTTGTGATGACATGTTTGTAAATATAAAACATGTAGAATAACAAAAAAAAATGAAAAGATTGTGAAAAATGTTGGTGGAATGCACGTGCGGTGGAGAGAGAAACTATTGTGTTTTTTTTTCAAAATGAAAATTATCATAATTAATCTACATAGCTGTCGAATTTTTGTAAACTTGGTATCGTTGAATTGCATTTTTGAATATCCTTCAAATAAAATCAATGATCAATACAATCATTAAAATTTTTCAAAATATGTATTTTATTATTAAAACTTTAAGTGTTTTTAATAATTTCATGCTTAAGTATAATATTATTCAAATAAATGGACAAACAATTTAATCGATTATAATTTAAACCGAATTTAACTATAAAAAATAATATTTTTATCCTAAATAGGCTTGCTCTTTAAAAATTTAGTTTACATTTTAGAATATATATTTTTTAAGGATCTCCTTGAGGTAATGGTGGGGATAATCCAATGCACATGATAATTAATAGCAAAAAAAAAGTGTATGCTGTCAGGCTCCGATTTTCGAAGAAAACGAAAATCCCAAAATTCACGTAGGATTATCCGTTTCTTCAAAAGTTGGGACATGAATTTTCATTCACGAAAAATAACAGTTGGCATCCACGAGAAATAATCAATTGCACAATTTACCAAATAGAGGGAAAAATAAAACAACTGATCTGAAAGACCATCAAAAGGAAGAAATTTTTTAAAACTCGTAGAGCCAACGCTATCAAGTTCAACAACTTCCGAATGTATCACTTCCAGAAACTAATAAATAACTCCGAGTTCAAATTACAAGAATTAAGCTGACACCTACAAATAAAAATGATCAAATCTTTCGAACACGCGCAACTCTCAGCAATGCTCGTCACGTAGGGTACGAAATGCTTTACGCCCCGCCCGAAATTACTATATCCTGAAAATAAGCTAGTCGGTTACATTCCTGAAGAAATATACCCAAGAAGCCAAAAACCCACTTAGGTTAACAATAAAGCTGGTGTGAAATCTCTTTATTTCCCCAAAAATCAATAAAGGAAATTACAAGATAATGACAAAAAATAGTACGATAAAGAAATAAAAAACACACAAGTAGTTCCTCCACAAGGCATTCATATCTTAATTCTAATAAGTAAATATGCACTTACTTGTACCTACTAGATGGAAGTTGACTATGATAAGTCTAACCTGCAGAAATATTAGTGGACTTGCCATCCTGCATGAAAAAGGATTAGAAATAATATAAACGTTGTTTATCCATTTTTTTATTTGAATTTGGTTCATCTTTTTAACGGAATGATCACTTAGATGATACTATATTCGCACCACCTCTGTGCCGAACATACATGCCCGTATGTCTCTCTCATATAAAGGAGGGCTACTCCGTCATCCATGCCCAAGTGGGGACATCACATACAGGCATGCATCGCGGATACTCCTAACTACATGAGTACCAAAAGCCACCCTTGGGCTACCAATGCGCATAAACTCACGTCACATTTTTTACGGATAAATATCAAAGCCTATTTTAGGCATAACAATTCACCTCATTTCCACAAGACTAACTCGAAGGTTATTTTAGTTTCTCTAGTAAGAAATGGGTGCCCTAACTCCGCAAGACGACCCACTGGTCATTTAGTTTCTCTAGTAGGAGAGGGAAAATAATAAACAAAAGAGGTGTGGTAGTTCTAATTAAGTGATAAATTCCAGGTGGTTATATTTTCAGAAATCTAGGTTTACCTATATCATTTACTTTTGTTATTCAGAATTTTTCCACAATGACATTCTGTCATTCATAAGTCGATTCACAGTCGTATCCACCCACATTGTTGGGAAAAACATTGCATATTCATTATTCATGCTCTATAACAACATGGCAATCAAGTCATGCCTTGATTCAGATATCCAAATCATTCATAAGGCATAACCAAGTCAATATGCATACTAATACAAATCTCTAAATAAGTTCAAATCAAAATATTTATACATGCAGAATAACACCATCGCAATTTAATTCATTGCAAATCAAAATAGCATCATTGTAAATTAAAATGACACCATTGCAAATACATACATACAATTCTGTCGTGGGACCCCGTGAAATTTAAGTCTGCAGGAACTCTGATTGCCTAAATTCTAATTGCAAATACTTTGCAAATAACACCAGGACCCTCTGCAGGAACTCTAATTGCCACAAAAACTCTATCCAAAATTTCAATTGCAATTACTTTACAAATATCACCATAAGTGGGACCCAACACAACACTCCCAACCTGTCAACATCCAAATTGGATTAGACACAAACCTTTGACTCTATGATACATGCAAATATGAGTCATAATTTCATTTCATAACTAATTTGTAAATAGAAAAATTCTAAGTGATTGATTTTCTGACACAAAAGAAATAGCTATTGCACATAAAAGAAATAGCTATAGCACATACATGCACATACATATGCATGAGTCAAACCCCTTAAATAAACTATCGCACGACATACAATGTTAAACCAAAAAATCACCAATTGATTTCTGACACAAAAGGAATCAATAAATATAAAAGTAATAAATAGCTTTCAAAAGAAATCTCAAAAGAAAGTAATGATGAATTTCTAACACAGAACGAAATAGTTTTCAACCCCTATTTCAAAAGCAATAAAATAAATATAAAAATACAGATATAAGGAAAATAAGAAGACTCACAGTTTTGTTATTTCTTCTCCCTTCTTGCTCCCTCTCTTCTTCTTCTTCTTCTTTTTTTTTTTTTTTTTTTTTTGTTTAAGCGGTGAGAGAAAAGAAAACCTAAGCCCCTATTTAATCCCACTAAAGGCAAACTCCTTCCCTGTTAGGGTTTTGCTCAAGGTTAGTGACACCCCCTTACTACTTGACGTCACCTCAAATTTAATAAAATCAAAACTAAATAAAATAAAGAAATAATTAATTAATTAAAGATTATTATATGTTAAAGTAGGGTCGTTACAGGCGGAGTGTCAACAACGCGAGTAATATGCTAGTACAAACTACATATTGTATAAAAATCACTTATATAACAATTTTATTAACTCAGAACCAAACAAAATTTTCTTGATCTAAGATGCATATGGCAAGATTTTTAATAGCGTGCTCTCTAGAACGCTATCATATTCAACTGTAGCGTTTTTACTTTATATGTTATGAGGATTTGTGATGCAGTGACAGTACAATTAGAAAGACAACTTGAGAAGAGAAAAATGGCTGGCTTTGGTGATGGTAATGTTGGTGATGGTGGTGCTCCACTCCTTGGCAGGGGAGATATGGAAGTGGAAGGCATGTTGGATTACAAAGGAATGAAAGCAATGAGATCGAAAACAGGTGGCTGGAGATCGGCAGGTTTTCTTATTGGAGTAGTGATAACTGAGAGGATATCATTCCATGGGATCTCTTCGAACCTCATAACTTATCTGACAGGACCTCTTCGTCAGTCAACTGTTGTTGCCACCGTTAATGTCAATGCATGGTCTGGTGCTACCTCCATGCTTCCCCTCCTGGGTGCTTTTGTCGCAGACTCATATCTGAGTAGATATTGGACAATCCTCTTATCTTCTCTTCTTTATGTTGCGGTTAGTACGCTGGTTTTTTATCTTTTTTGTCTTTTCATAACATGTAAACATGGTCTTATGTGTCGCATGAACGATCATGATGTACCACACACGACCCACAATCAAACTTGCCACAACACTAAATATTTTTTGCAACATAAATTATAAGAATTATTGACTATTGTTGATTTTGGATGACAAAACAGGGCCTTGGATTATTAACTATGTCAACTCTGCTTCCTCCAGCTCAATTTCAAGTGATTATCTTCTTCATCTCATTGTACATAGTAGCCATTGCACAAGGTGGCCACCTACCATGTGCACAGGCCTTTGGTGCAGACCAGTACAATAGCCAAGATCCCGAAGAAGCAAAATCAAGGAGTTCATTCTTCAATTGGTCATCATTTGGATCAGCTTTCAGCGGAATTCTATGTTACACAATCTTGTTCTACATTCAAGATAATATTAGTTGGACTCTGGGATTTGGACTTCCATCCATGTCAATGGGGGTCTCCCTAGTTGTCTTCATTCTTGGTAAGAAAACATATCGATATAGTGTCAAGGATGATCAGAATCCATTGATACAGATTGGACTAGTCTTTCTTGTTGCCGCGAAAAATTGGAGACACAGCTTACCATCATTTGATATTGAAGAGAAAGCTATTGGAAAATCTCACCAGTTCAAGTAAGACTTTTCACTCAAGTTCATGTTGCCATATCAAGGTTGACTCACTGGTAATAAACATAACTTCTTATTCAACAGGTTTCTTAATAAAGCATTGATCGTTGTATGTGAAGATCAGGATGACTTGATGAAAAACAGAACAATATGCACAGTTGATCAGGTCAATGACGCAAAATCCATACTAAGATTGATCCCAATATGGTGTACATGCTTGATATATGCAATTGTGATTGCTCAAGTACCCACTTTCTTTACCAAACAAGGTAGTACCATGTATAGATCACTAGGCTCGAGCTTCCAAGTCCCACCTGCCTCACTCCTTGCCAGCTCTAGCATATCGGTTGTTCTCTTCATTCCTACCTATGATTTTTTAATTGTCCCCATTGCCAGAGTTTTCACAAACAAGCCCGCTGGCATTACAACGCTTCAAAGAGTTGGATTTGGTATGATTCTATCTATGATCACCATGGTAGTGGCTGCTCTAGTTGAGAAAAAGAGGCTTAAAACGGCATTGGATTTCGGTTTGATTGATAATCCTAGTTGGATAGTTCCCATGAGTATTTGGTGGTTGCTTCCACAATATTGCTTGATAGGAGTAACTTATGCTTTCACATTGGTTGGTTTGCAAGAATTTTTCTATGACCAAATCCCAAATGGATTGGAAAGTGTTGGCATTGCGTTCTATTGTAGTATCTTTGGGATAGGGAACTTTCTTAGCGGATTTCTCATCTCTGTCATTGAGAAAATTGGTGGCAACAGCGGAGATAGTTGGTTTTCAGACAACCTTAACCAAGGACATCTTGATTACTTCTATTGGTTTCTTGCAGGACTCAATGCAGTAGGGTTTGTTACTTACTTGTATTTCTCAAGAATATATGTGTATAATAGACAGAATTCTACTTAAGGGATGTCAAAAGATCGGCATTCTGTTAGTAATATTGGACCTTTATACATATTCTTGTAAAAACAATGGTACTATAGATGTTATTGAGGTATTTGTTATTTTAACCGAATAGGTATTCTTGTATTCCATATAGTGTCAAGGCACTCCAAAAATGAATTCCGAAAAATCTGGATAATTTCTGCTGTTGCATCTAAGAACTAGACATCCACTTTATCTCCATTTATACATGGAAGAAGAAAAAAATCTATCTTAATATTCATCGTGAAATGTGTTTGAAAAAAAATTAGCTAAAAACATTAAGAACTAAAAATTCTTCTGATATGGTTCCCCTAACTTAATAAAAAAAATTCTTAATAAAAAAATTTCATTGGTATTTGATTCATATTTTTTTTTATGTTTACATCATGGTGGTCATGAACTAAATTATGTGTTGATTAACGTAAACTGTACTATATATATACTTATTTAGATCTAATACAAAGCCTTAATGTGGATTAGAGAGACAATTAAGAGAAGCTAATTGAGGGATGTGATAACTCTCATCCAAAATATTGCTTAAAACCGCATTTGATTTCAGTTTGATAGATAATCCAGGAGTGACAGTTCCCATGAGTATTTGGTGGTTGCTTCCACAATATTGCTTGATTGGAATAGCTGATGTTTTCACAAGGATTGGTTTGCAAGAGTTTTTCTATGACCAAACCCCAACTGGATTGAAAAGTCTCGGTATTGCCCTGTATTGGAGTATCAGTGGCGTAGGGAGCTTTCTTAGTGGATTTCTCATTTCTTTCACTGAGAAAGTTAGTAGTAATGATGGAGGAGATAGTTGGTTTTCAAGCAACATCAACCGGGGACATCTTGATTACTTCTATTGGCTTCTTGCTGGGTTCAGTGCGGTAGCCTTTGTAACTTATTCCTATTTTGCAAGATTATATGTTTATACCAGACAAAATGTGTGATATTCAAAAGTTATTTTGACCCTCTCCATACACATTGCTCTATGTAATCCCCTCGCGTAAGCTTGAAACTTGTGAAGTACAAAATTGCAAGTTTATGGAACACATGTAGCTGATCAGCATACATCACTCATACTGTTGGTCTAGTTTTGCCATTGACATCATTTCATTGATCTTTAGATCAGATTCGAATAAAATTAAAAAGAGATCTTACATTTCATTAGCTTGTATGTAAAACCACCACAACACGAGATGTCAAGGTAAATTGAATTCCGTATCAGAAATGAGTCGTCAACTTGTACCTGAACATTCAAGACTAACTTGAACAACGTACTTCATTCGCATGCAGTGAACCCAAATTGAATCTGTTGTGACAGCTCTCTGTAAATCCTTAAGGAAGGAATGTTGCAAAGACGGCATTTCAATAAAAAACCGGTGGGTGGAGAACAGCGGCTTTTATCATAGGAGTTGAGGTAGGTGAGAGGATTGCATTATACGGGATCTCTTCCAACCTAATAACTTATCTCATCGAACCTCTCTAAATGTCTACTGCCATTGCTGCCATTGGTGGCTGATTCATATCTCGGTAGATATCAGATGATCCTCTTTTCTTCTGTTCTTTACGTGATGGTTAGTAAATATTATCTCAATTAGCTTACATTGCTGAATTTACCATTTCCAAAAGTCTGCCACCTTACTATGATCGTAGATGCTCAAATACGCCCTTACAAAATGCTTTTAATTCTGGTCTACTATAACTGTTGACTCGCATCTATTTGAAATATGTGGTTTCGTTCATTCATGCAAATTTTTTTCAAGTTTATTAATGTATTATCTCGTAAAGTTTTGCAGAAACTTTGGAAGCTAAGATGAATTCTTATTATCTAATAATATATGCAATAACAGGGCCTTGGAATGTTAACTCTATCAACTCTGCTTCCCCCTACTAAATTTCAAGCGATTCTGTTATTCGCTTCATTGTACATAGTAGCCATTGCACAAGGTGTTAAAGAATAGAAGTTTACCTATTTACAAAATAGAAAAATGTTACAGAATAGGATATGTTAAGAAAGTAAGAATAGAATAGAAGTCTTAGGTTTTCTATCAGATTAGGTCAGAGTTACCTTTATAAGCTTGTATTTTATTCAATGAATTTACACAGTGATATTACAACACAATAATATTTCAATACAATTCTTTACATGACATCAGAGCTTGGGCGAACAAAAGTGGATGTTGATTTTCCTCGTCAAAGCCCCTCCAAGCCCTACAATGAGTGCCACGGTAGTGGGCGGCTGGCTGCACCCATGGCAGAGAAGATGAATACCTCAAAAGAAAGGAAAAGAAGTTTTAAAACTGTTTGCACTATTGGCACTTCAAGCTTTACTTAGTACCACCACAAGTAAAAAAATGTTTTCAACTCAACAAAGAACAACAACAAAATTTCTCTCTGGCGCACACGATAACAACACCCAGACAGATGTAAACCATGCGATCTTTCACTCGTCATCTCTCTCTCATTGTCACAAGTTTGATCGCACATCAAATCGCACAACAAGGAAGAAACGAAGAAGAAGAAACGGAGCGAAAAGAAAGAAATTTGAATATCTTTCACTCCGTTATTCACACCCACCACCTTGAGTCATGATTTCTTTATACAGGAATCATCCAAAATCTGTGTTGACTCGAATTGAGCAATACCAAGACTCGAATTGAGTCATGATTTCTTCATACAGGAATCATCCATAATTTTTCAGAATTCGACAATCACTCGACAGTAATGATTTCATCACCAAATAGGACTTCAAACTTTCCTCCAAGCTACACATTTCGTCTGCGTCTACATGTCCAGCTTACGGGGAAGTCTTAAAGAATAGAAATCTACATATGTTACAAAATAGGAAAGTGTTACGGAATATGATATGTTAGGAAAGTCAGAATAGAATAGAAGTCTTAGGTTTCCTATCTCCACAAGGTCAGGTCAGAGTTAGCTTTATAAACTTGTATTCTATTCAATGAATTTACACAGTGATATTACAACACAATAATATTTCAATACAATTATTTACACAAGGTGGTCACAAACCATGTGCACAAGTTTTTGCAGCTGACAATTCGATAGCCAAGACCCTCAAGAGTCCAAATCAAGGAGTTCCTTCTTCAATTGGTGGTTTTTTGGATATGTTTGGGCATTCTATTTTCCTTCTCAACCTTAACATACATTCAAGAAAATGCGAAATTGGACTCTGGGGTTTGGACTTCCTTGCATTTCAATGGTGATTGCCCTTGTGATCTTACTTTTAGGAACAAAAACATGTCGTTATAGTGTGAAAGCACTACAAAAAAAAAAAAAAAAATTAGCTATGGAAATTAGCGACGATTTTAAAAAATCGTCCCTATTTAAACGGTTTGCGACGAAATTTGTGACGGTTTTTTAAAACCGTCTCTATTTAAACAATTTGCGACGGCAATAAAGCGTCGCTATAGTTTCTGCCACAGTATCGATACATAAATTAAAATAACCATCACTAACAGTTTTGCGACGGTTTAAAACCGTCGCTAATACGAGGATTACCGACGGCATTCGGACCGTAGCTAATGTTTGGGAATTTTTTTGTTAGCTACGGTCAAAATACCGTAGCTAATGTATTTTTTTTTAAATATAACAAAACAACTTAGCGTCGGCATTTTGGCCGTAGCTAAGGTTTAGAAAAAAAATTTGTTAGCTACGGTCCACATACCGTCGCTAAATGTGATTTTTTTTGTTAGCTACGGTCAAAATACCGTAGCTAATGTTTTTGTGATTTTTTAAAAAAAAATTATAGGAAAACACCTTAGCGACGACAGGAGGGCCGTAGCTAATGAGATTTTTATTTAAAAAAATAACGAAACAACTTAGCGACGGCAATACAACCGTAGCTAATGTTTAGAAATGTTTTTGTGATTTTTTTTTAAAAAAATTTATAGGAAAACACCTTAGCGACGGCACGCGGGCCGTAGCTAATGTGATTTTTTTTTAAAAATATAACAAAACAACTTAGCGACGGCACTGGGGCTGTAGCTAAGATTTAGAAAAAAATTTTGTTTGCTACGGTCCACATACCGTCGCTAATGTGATTTTAAAAAAAAAAATAACAAAACAACTTAGCGACGGCAATACAGCCGTAGCTAATGTCATTTAAAAAAAAAGATTAAAAAAACAATATAGCGACGGCACTAGGGCCGTAGCTAATGTTTACAAATTTTTTTTTTTTTTTTAGCTACGGTCAAAATACCGTAGCTAAATGTGAATTTTTTTTTAAATTATATAAAGCAAAATCGCGATATATTTATAAATTGGATAAAATCACCAATTACACATTTCCGTCCAGCCCGATTAGGAGACCTAGTTTTCACGTAGACGACCCGGGTTCGAATCCCGCCAATGAAACTTATGAAACTTTTTTTTTATATTAAAATTTTTATATTAGCGACGACACTAAGGCCGTAGCTAATGTTTAAAAAAAAAAAATTTGTTAGCCACGGTCCAAATACTGTAGCTAATGTCATTTTTAAAATAAATTTTTTTTTAAGAAAACAATATAGCGACGGCACTAGGGCCGTAGCTAATGTTTACAAATTATTTTTTTGTTAGCTACGGTCAAAATAAAGCAAAATGTGAATTTTTTTTTTGACATTATATAAAGCAAAATCTCTATATATTTATAAACTGGATAAAATCTCCAATAACACATTTTCGAATAAAAATAAGATAAAAGATGATCAGATAAAAAAAATCAGATCAGATCAAATAATATGAGATCAAAGAAGATCTAAGAAGATCAAAGAAGATAGGATCAGATCAAATAAATTCAAAGAAGATCAGATCAGATCAAAGAAGTTCAAATCAAATAAGATCAGATAAAAGAATATCAAAGAAGATAAAAGAATATCAAAGAAGATAAAAGAATATCAGATCAAAAAAATTCAAAGAAGATCAGAGAAGATCAGATCAGATCAAAGAAGATTAGATCAAAAGGATCAGATCAAAGAATATCAAATAAGATCAAAGAAGATCAGATCAGATCAAATCAAAGATCAGATAAAAAAAGATCAAAGAAAATCAGATCAGATCAAAGAAGTTAAAAGTAGATCAAATAAGTTAAAAGTAGATCAAAGAAGATCAGATTAAATCAGATCAGATCAGATCAAAGAAGATCAAAGAAGTTAAAAGTATATCAAAGAAGATTAGATCAAATAAGATCAGATCAGATCAAATAAGATCAGATCAAAGAATATCAAATAAGATCGAAGAAGATCAAAGAAGACCAAAGAAGATCAAAGAAGATCCACTACACCAAAAACCCCCATTAGCAACGGTTCTATACCGTGGGCGTAACTCATTGCCACGGCTAAGAGCCGTGGTCTACAGAGGCGTCGCGAAATTCTTTGTAACGGCTAAAAACCGTTGCTAAATGTTTAGCAACGGTTTTATTCTTGAATAGGGGTGATGATTTTCAGCATTTAGCCACGGTTTTAAACCGTTGCAAGAAGCATAGCAACGGTTTTTAGTCGTGGCAAAAATAGCCACGGTTTTAAGCCGTGATAAAGTATGGATACTAGCAACGGTTTTAAACCGTGTCTAATTAAGTAGCAACGGTTTTAAGCCATGGCTAACCCTAGCCACGGTTAGAAGCCGTGGCAAGGTAGCCACGATTTTTAGCCGTTGCAATAGTTAGCCATGGTTTAAAACCGTGGCAATTTTTTTTTTTTTTTTTTTGCTATCAAATGACTTTGAGTCATTGAGTCAAAATCTATCAAATAATGGAGGCAAAGTAATGTAATTAATGAAAGCAAAGTAATGTAATTAATAAGAAAATGTATTACATTGAATCAAAATCTATCAAATAATATCTCAAATACAATGACACACACAAACTTAAATATCTCAAATACAAAGAAAGTGGAACAATGTTGCTGCTGCTACGAGAGACGCAATTTTGAGGTCCTAAAACACCATTAATACACACATAATTACAACAAAGTTTAGTTTTTAAATGGATTTCTATTTGAGTACAAGATCCAATAAAATTATACCAAAACCCCATTGCCTCATATAGATAAAAGAAGCCACGAGAGGTAAATGTTCTCACCTCACAAGGCTGCATGCCAAGAATGCTAATGACTGCACTCACAACCTCCGCCAAGCTTTCCCTTACACCAAGAATCAACTCTCTCCCAAGCTTTCCCATGCATTCCTGAAATTGGAAACCCCCACTATCAACACATAATCAACTGCAACAACCTCAACATCTTCAAGCTGGTATTCATCTTCAACTCCATCATCCTCTACCTCACCACTTGAATCAACCTTGAAGGACACAAATTGATTCAGCATCAAAATGATAATACACCAAAATAGAAGTTGACTTTGTAGTAAGTATGTAGCTTGTGGTTTAAAAGTTCAAATAAGATGAGTTTGTTAGTTACTCGGTGAAAAAAAAAATTTCAAGTTAAATAACTTATCGCAACTTGACAAAATCCACTCTTTTTAGAATAGCATTCAAGTGAACAAATACCTTTACAGCGGACCTAAGTTACAGAATCTAATTCAAGAAAAATTTCTTCATATGGAAATCAATTAACCTTTAAAATGAAACCATCTGACTTGGTCAAAATCAAAGCTTTGATTTGCCTTTACATGGAAGTGGATTAATTTTTAAATGTTGATCACAATTTAGCCATTACCAAAGCAAGGTACTAGGAATAAGTGGACAGATTAAGTGGCAACTGTACCTCTTTAACAACGAACTTCAACGTGTTAGAGAACTTCCCAAGAACTGCACCTTCTGGCTTCTGGAATGCAATATATGTCTGCCCTGGAGAATCATAAGGAAGTGAGCTTAAAGCCTTGCATGCTACTTCCACAAAATCCTCAGCTTCGGAAGCATCAACAATAATAAACACCTGAAAGCAAGCCAGAGCATAACTGTCAAAAAAGTTTTATTCAAAGGAAATGGACATTGAATATTGCATTTCAAAATGGATAGTTACATTTTCCAGCAGTTGTTGAGGAATGGTATTTGTGCAGTTATACTGAAATACAACATGCTCATCATAAATGTGCTTCACAACATTGACAGCATACTCCGTCTCAGGTTCTGTCAGCTCTACTGGTGATGAGGACTGAAGCGCACCAAAAAAAAAAAAGTGAGCATCATGTCAACACACAATAATTAGGTCCATGGAAAAGAATGAGGGATGAGAGAATTTTTATCATTCTTTCTTTTATTTCTGTATCTTTCTCATGTCCATTTTTTTTTATTGTTTCTTTTGTCAAACCAAAACACATATCTCAGAGATTTATTCTTCCCTTTCTTGTTAATCAAATTGATTACCACTTCTAATTTATTAAACCTTTGGAAGATAAAACATCAACATTTGCAGAGGAGCAAGATATTAGGTTCTCTTTTGCTATAACCGCTAATTACTAGAAAGTTGACAAGTTCATGAATTAGTAAAAAAGCAATTCACCATTAGCAAGGCAGAGTTCTGGCCATAATCTTAACCCTCCTTTAAATTATTTATTGCAAACTACAAATACAAAACACCTGAATATAAGCTTTTCTAGCACAGGTTGCTTTGTAATTTCATATCAGGAGGGTTATCTGGGAATCCAATGAGAACAGTAAGGTTGGTGGGGAAGATAATTATATATATGCAATAGGGTAGGTTAACCAATAATTGCCTGGAAGCAAAAAACAGTTGCAATAAGGTTGCTACTTATTTGACCATTGGCAACAAAGTATATCTACATAACTAGCTAAAAGACTAAGTGTTTCCAATTTCTAGCGAAAGACGACACTGTCCTTTTCATCTCTCACTATCAACCCTTCTCCTAATCTTTTGACATAATCATTAGATTAACACTATCATGAAACATGCATCTCTTAATCACTAACCACTTCCATGTATCATGATTTCATATTGTCGTATGTTAAACTGATGTGGCATACATACCTGGAACTCTACTTTTAGTACTTTTCAGCCCAAGCAGTCAGCTCCCAGCAACCCGGACAGCACCAACGCAAGCTCTGTTTCGCAGCAGCGTGCAGAAAAAACCCGCAAGCCTCCCAGCAGACCTCAACCACAGCTCAAAATCGGTGTGCTAACCGCGCACGCTGAAACCCGCTGCGGCCAGAAACAACACGTACAGCAGCCAAGGTTGAAGAGTGCAGATCCATCTTCAAGATGAAAGAAAATAGATACAAACACATTTACCTTTGCCTGGTTTACTGCACTTAGAGAGATGGTCACACGACCAGATGTCAGTGGGGCCAGGAATGCTGCAAATCTCTGAAAAAAAGAAATAGATTGAACTTTTTTCTTAAAATGGCTAGCTTCAACTGAATAGGACCACTATTGTTTCCAGAGAAACTGTCAAGAGTTGGAGTTAGAAGTAGTTGTCACCTGATCTGGATCTTTTATAGCACTCAAATATTGACCGTCAGGTGATACATCAGCAACTGAATTCAACAAGTTCTCTCGAGGGATTCGGACATTGTCAAACCTGACATAAAGGCAGCACCATGATGAACTCAGAAGCATATATACGCAGTTAAAATGAGAATGGACTGGGAAACGAAATAAATAAAAGATAAAAAAATTTGCTATTGTACCATATACGGCCATTATCAACACCATTCAGTCCAATTTTATGACCACAGTCTGCAATACGTACGTTTGGTCATACATTCCCTTTTTGATCTCTAATCTGAGCTATGAATGCATGGACCCCCTGATTCTTCCCTTGAATATTGAGTTGGGAAAAGACTATTGTATGTGTCGCATGCTGTGTCCATATTCACTGAACAGTAGAGCATCTAAATAGTGAACAATTATTGCATTAAATGTAAGCATGTACACTACGCTACCCCTTTATTACAATTAGAAGGTAAGCATATAAATCAAAGCTAATTTAACCAGGAAATTAAGATCAAGAAGAAGCATAAAAACAAACGGAAACAACTAAACATAGAATCCTGGAAATTTTACGCTTTCAAACCATCACGTACAGGAATAGTGAACAAAATACCTTACTAGGTAGTCATATTGTTCACTAATCATTATGTAACCCAATTATATAATAATGTAAGATATTGATAAAGTTGAAAGAAAATAGTAAAAATATTGTTGCATTAAATGTTTAGTAGACTCTCTCTTCAAGCATCTGCATAGTTCAAAACATCAGATTCCAATCATTACTGAATAGATGAGAAAGACATGTGAATTGCATTGTGTATTTTTATCATAGCTACAATAGTTGAGAGATCTTTATATGATTATGATAAGATGCTCTACTGTTCAAAGAAAGTAAGCATTTGAGGATTAGAAGAATCCCCCCACCCCCAACAACACATGTTATGTATTAAAAGCACACATAATATCTAAAAATAACACTTGTTAGCCAACATTCCAACAGCCTTTGTCGCAGCAATTATGTTTAAAGACGTGAAAGAACTACATAAGTGTGTTTACATGTTTAAAAACGATCTATTGTGACTTCTTGCTCGGTCTAATCACCCTTTGCCGATATCCCAATGACCTAGTAAACACCCTCTGAATTTCTAAAGAAAGTCCATAACATTGATCTTGAAGATAAAATGACATTGACCTGTAACCCATGTTGAATTTCTCTAATGACAAATGAAAATAAATTCAAGATTACTGAATAATAAAATAGCTAGTCCAACTCCAAACTAGCTAGGGTTGAATAACCTACTTGTCTGTCCCACCAAGTACAAGCATTATCCGACACCAACAAATAGCAAATCTAATCTTCAAGGGTATATGCATTTCTATCCGTGCCAAGTTTTATAGCATATCAAGAAGAATTTTGACAAAAGAGTTTCACGTACCTTTCTGTTGTGTTTCATCAAGCGGGCTGGTAGTATTATTCCTCCTCTCGTCAACAGTAAGGTCCACTTTAGACAGAGCCGCCACAGATGCTTGAGCTGCGGCTTCTGCAACCTCTGAGCCCACCATGGCCAACAAGAATGCAACCTGAGAAATCTAATAAATGTAAAAAAATTAATATTTGCAAAATAGATACATTGAGATGCGTCATGTAGAAGTGATGGAAATGACCCAATCACTGGGAAAGTCCATCATGATCAAATAAAAAGACAAAATACCAGCTGATGACAATCAAGGCATGGCCAAGTTGTGTATATATATAAAGGTAATATGTTGATAATTATGTTACTTTGGGACAAAATTGACACGCGTCCAAGGTTGTGATAACCAAAATTGTCAAGGCATCTCATGTTGGTTAGGGTTATCCATTTAGGGTGTGTTTGGTTACGGAATTCAATTCCATGGAGGGACCATTTGTGTTTAAAGACAAATTTGATAAAAAATGTGGTGGACTACTTATCATGAATAGATTGTGATCAAAGGTGGGGGGTTGAACTTCGATGAAATATGATACGAGAATCCAATTTTGTAGGAAGAGTAAGGAGTTGGGACTTTCGTGTTTCATGGAAATTCAATTTTCACCTTTAATCAAAATGTAGAATCCATAATAAGTGCTTTCATCAAATTTGTATTAAACACGAGTGGTCCCCCGTGGATTCCATAGAAATGGATTCGCAACACACACTCCCTTATCATGTAGACACCAGTATACCCACTATCATATAGGATTAGGCAAGTAACCTATACAGATTACAGACCAAAGCAAGCATCATATATACTACTGGTAGATATGGTGATTAACATGGAGAATGTATACAAACTTCCCAAAGGCTCTCTGAAACTTAGGAGGGTATCGAGATGGCATAATAATAATTATTAGAAGAGAAGACAAACAGTCAATCAAAGACTGAGAAACCACTGAACAAATTAATTTCTCCAGAACCAACTTCATACCTGCGCCATAATAGGGTTGCTTGCATCAGAAAATGAGGTCAAATGCCTCTTCTTTGCTAGGAATGACAAAAAAGCATCCTCCTGTTTAGTTTCAGCATCACCATGGTTCTTGGTCTGAGAGTACTTATCAACCTCCTAAGAGTCGGGATGACATACAAACTGTTCTCCAAACGAGCACACATCACCTTCTTCAGCATTGGACTGACACAAATATCTGGGGGGTCTGCAAAAACAATGCTTATCAGATGCTTTTGAAAATTGTAACAAACATCAAGTGTAAATGCAATGCAGACAGACATTCACAGTAAATAAAGTCAATATTGGCTACACCAAGCATATAGAACACGCATCATAAAGAGGGGGGAGATTGGAGGGCGATCTAATTAGGAAGGCAACACCAAATAAGAATGTTCTGATTCATCGATCTGCAATGAACTTTATTAATATACATTGTCAAATGATTGATTTGTGTAGATGCAGTACAATAATAAACATTTGTTTTTACTGTGGTCCACCTAAGCAGCCATGCCACATAATCCATGTCCATAAGCTAAACAACAGGGCAATATTGAGCTTTCAATAAATATGAAATTCATTAGACTCTGCTTGTGACTTTCAAACCCACAACCAATCACAAGAAGTTGTATGAGTACAAGGTGTGTAACTTGCATGAGCTAAGCAAAGACAATGCATGATACTGCAGTGTCATGCTTCATGGTTGTGGCAGGTATGATGACCTTGTGAGATTGTATAAAAATGAGGAAGTACCTCTTTTATATATGCAAGCCAAGATTGAATAAATAAAGCAGCAGAAGATCTTACCACTGAAGGTTTATCTAGTGCATCAGTGACCCATAGAGGCCTCTTGTATTTCTCACGACCAGTAAAAGTTCTAAGCGGGTCCTGCAGTTAAGATACCACAAAATATTCAGTAAATCATTTTAAAAAAACCAGTATATCAGGCAAATCCAAGTCTTTGGCGAAAGTTACAAATAAGAATCATCAATATCAAATGCTCATTTTCGATTTGAAAATCTACAAGCAGTTGGCTACTAAGGAGGGTTGATGGATGAATTAAAAATTAAATTACATGTGCAAAAAAATACTCAAGGACACTGTACAGAACCTTCCAGTATAAGTAAACAAAGCACCCGTTTCAATATATCCTAGAAACGTTTTTCTTCTTTACTACACTAGCTTTAATGTCAAACAATTATCGACTGAAAATATTGGATGACTAAAAAAAATTCATTATACATAGAAGTCATGTTTTGAAAAACAGTATATGGAAATCTATCCATGAAATAACTACTCTCATACTGTAACCTCAGATGACTTGTTACTTGGGACCTGTGTCTATGAAGTGATGTCCAACTTCATAGATTTTCTTCACAAAAAAATTCCAAGTTGCAAACAACATCCCTGGCAAAACTTTGTTTTATTTTTGTTGTTACATATATTGGCAAGGCAGACTTGTCCAGCTAGAAAATACATTGTTGATAATTATCACCTATAAATCTTCCCTTTGTCATCTTGTTGTTTTCAACATGTTTAAAATTCTACCCAATTGAATAGTCTTCTCACATTACACAACAACCATATAATTATGTGTAGTTTTCAGAGTGGTACTAGATCTTCCCTAGTCAATGGGGCATTTTGGTTTTCTCAGAACTTGATTTTAATTCAACACTTCATTCAAGGCTGTCAATTTTGAGGGGTTACTGTCATTTCTACATGTAGAACAGTATATTGAAATCAAAATAAACCTCAATTCCACACTTAGGTAGTAATGGAGGTGTAATAAAAAGAAAAAGAAAAAATCCTCTAACATGGAAGATAAGAAAGGACACGAATATGAATGAAAGTTATTGAGACAATCTTTCTGCTGAAGGTAGTTTTTAATCAGAGAAAGAAAGAAGACATTTTATATTTTTGTTTGTTTGTTGAAGAAGATAGAATGCTTACCAAGTGGACTAAATCTCTCGCTGCAATGGCAAGAATGTCCGCACAAGAAACAACTCCAGGGCTTGCTCTCCACCAAGGACTTAGCCTTTTTATGCTATCAAACGCTTCCGCCTTTAAGTTCTTGTTATCGTGCGCATCCCTCTCTGCCTGATACGGGCTTCCTGGCCTTGTTGATATCAAAATGGATGCATCGCAACCCTGCAATATAAATTCACAAAAAAAAAATTCAGTTTTTTTTCTGCTAAAATGCATCGTGGCAAACTTATGAACCGACATGCAGATAAAAACGGCATAAAAGCTTGAAACTATGCTACTTTTGTAACTATGCTACTTTTGTCACAACTGAACCACATGTACAATGTACATTCTAGCTACAGACCCAACAGAATATGCTAACACGAGAGCATAACTATCATCTAGGATGGTAAATTACCTCGACAAA
Source organism: Berberis thunbergii (assembly GCA_003290165.1). NCBI lineage: Eukaryota > Viridiplantae > Streptophyta > Magnoliopsida > Ranunculales > Berberidaceae > Berberis > Berberis thunbergii. Next base: position 29,497 of record QNQO01002408.1, read on the forward strand.
GCAATCATGGAAGAAGAGTCTAATTGTTGCAGGTGCAGAAATTGGTGCATTCATTAATGAGTTTCTGAGTAGTACGTAGCACTTGAGCTACATGTGCATAATACAAAGTTGCAATCATAACACGAAAAAAGTGATCAACTTCTTATTCAAAACCAAATTTTTTTTTCCAGAACAATTAACAAACACCACCGAACTCCATCACTACATTCTAGCAAGCGTGTTTGTAAAAGTAGCATGCGAAAAATAGCACTCATCCTTTTTCTTTGGTGCAAATATTCCTACTCTAGAAATGGAAGAAAACAAGGTGCTCACTCACTCATTCACACCACTCACAGCACATGCACTGAAGAGGTGCTCTCACCATCATGAGCAGAGAATTACCTGAATGGTCCTGATTGATTGAGATGTTGTATGAAACAAGAAAGACAGAATTGCAGTTGACCAAGTGAGCACCCATTTGGAAAATTTGTTGTTTAGAGCACCCACCACCACCAACAACAAAAGCTGTGAACCCCACATCCCTCTGTGTTGTGATATGCTCTCATGCACCACTTTTGTGTATGACTTGGTTGTGGATCTGAAAATTGCAACCAGAACATATCAATATTCTCAGTGACGGAGTCACAGTTTTTATAATGGGGTGCAGAGTAATGAGTCATAGAGGCCTACAGGGGCGGACCCAGGATTTTAGTCGAGGGGGGGCGAAATGGAAAATACTTATTAGTTGATAATAGTAGTTATCAATGGTAAAGCCAATTTTTTTTTTTTTACCGAAGCTAGTAACTAATAAAAAAAATTCAACTATAAAAAATACAATGCATATATCAAATTGGATCCAAGTGTAGTCAATTTTAAGCCAAAATAAGGGCACTATTGATAACCTTAGCAAAAAGCAAACAAGCATAATAACTAGAATATATAACTAATATCACAAAAGAGTTTGTCTAGGCAGCCAGACTTTAAAACCATTTTTTGGCCAGGCTAGAGCATTTTTACACCTTTACCCATTCTCTTTAAAATACAATCACAAACATTATCTATAGAAAGGATAGAAATGTAAAAAACTTAAGACCTGACCAAAAAGTGGCTATAAAGCCTGGTTGTCTAGAATTGAGAATCACAAAATAATTAGGATAAGTTCTAGGTGAAGCTAAAAAAAAAAATTGAAATTTGCGAATCTAATATGATTATAATACAATTTCAAAGAAAAAATAGTTTATATGAGGCTCAAATTTTATACGAGTTGGCTAATGGTATATATTTTTATTAAATTCTATAGTTATTATTTTAGATATTAATTTTAAATATTTTTTTGTTAGGGGTTTAATATCGCTTGTGAAAAAAAATTCATTTATTTAATGTTAATAAATTTTTATTAAACTAAACATTTTTTAATGTTTGCAATTACTAATAAAATTACATTGAAAATAAAATAAAAAATGCACTCGAAGAGTATCGAACTCAGGTCTTTTACAAAAAGTGATAAACCTCCAACCACTACACCAACAAAGACATGTTTGAATATTTTCATAAATAATTAATTTATTGTATTCTACATTATATAATCGATTTTTTAAGACTAAAATATATATACTGAAAATATTTTAAAAGTTGAGGGGGGGCAACTGCCCCCTCGTCCCTTAGTAGGTCCGTCCATGTATATGTGTACGTATTAAACATTATGCATGCGACTTACATACTTAAGAACTCTCAGTCTATAGAGGAAATGAACAAATTAAACCTATTTTTCTTTCTAGAACTTTTGATCTGTAGAGAAAATAAGCTAATTAAACCTCTGGTACCTATGAAAGCAAATAAACAATAGAGACAAATAATCGTCCAATTATTCTGGTAATAAAAATCACTATATATCTCGAGATTACTCTAGAATAAACGGAGTAAAGGAGATTCACAATGATGTAAGCTTGAGTGCTAAATCAATACATATCTCAAGGATTACTCAAGAATAAACAAAGTAGTTGATAAACATATAAATGAGACATTTTATGCTCCTAAACAATTGATAAGTTCAATTATCTAATAAAGTATCTCATTGCGTGTATTTTGTAGAAATTCAAACACTAGTTTCAGTATATACACAAAGTGGCACAATAAAGCTAAGATCAACAACTATAAAAGCTCATTGAAAGTTCACATATGCATTGTCAAATATCAAAGATTTTCCAAGCCCAAACACGTACCCATGAAGTCAAGCTTAAAAGTATCATCATCTACGGATCTCGAGAAAATCAACTTGAAGATTTTGACATCCACATGGAACTTTATCATAGCCAAAGAATCTCTACAAACTTCACTATCCATTCTCACATTTGTACTCCATCACTTTTACATTTCACCTTTTATCATTTTTACACTCCACCTTATTCACTTTTACACTCTTTCATATCTTACTCCATTACTTTTACACTTCATCTTATTTCACTTCAACATTTTTCTTTATTTCACTCCAACACTCCACTTCCACCACATTATCTTTACACTTAAGTCTCACATTTCTTCACCTATAAATACTCCACATATGAACACACTTGGAAGAATACTTTTGAAACACTTTTGAGAGATAAATAGTTGAAGTAGTTGTAATTTAGAGAGAAATAAGTGAAGTTTGACCTAAAGCTTACCATGTTTGGCTAACATCCCACCTTAGGGTGTGGGTGCTCATGGGAGGATAGCTCCAAGATGGTTCTTTTTAGTAAATTTCTAAGTTTATGAATTAGAAAAACAAAAATTTAGATTGATCTTGTAACTTGATTATGTCATGAACCAATGAGGTAAGTTAGATGTTTTGTGTTTCATCATATGAATTCAATTCATGTTTTCTTCTTCTACTTTTTAAGTTCAAAATAAGCTAAGTTTCTATTATTGCAATTTTTAACAAGCTCATACTTATAATGTTTACATATTATTAGTTTAAGTTTCATTTTGATTTGTTAGATATTTGATGTTTCATTTAAGTATAGATTCCTAATATGCTTTTAAATCCACATATGACTCTTCGATTACTAATATAATTAAAGTTCAAAATCAATTTGTTCATAAAGCCATATTTTTCATCCTAAGGTGAGATGAGAATCTACCTTAGGTGTGTTAATGAATTTGGAATGATTAATCTAAGAGTGACATAATGGTGCCATCTACTCATAATGGTAAACTCAAAGCCATAACTCTCACATTTAGGTTTTACCTTGCATTTTTATTTTAAATACTTCACCAATCACTTTTTTTCTAATTAGGTTAAGTTTCAAAAGAGATTTGAAAATTAGTTTTCTGAAATTTATAGCTCTCCTTGTGGGATTCGACCCGTACTTGCCGTTATCTAACTCAATAAATAATCGTGCACTTGCAGTAAGATTTGAGATCGATCAGTAGTGGAAGATTATCTTCCATCTTACAAATCAGAATGACGTTTGACGTTGGAGATAAAAGACGGTCATGATTGAAAATTGTGGAAGATGTTGATGGTGGAGATTCATTATCAACAATAGCATGTTTATAAATAAGTTGCAACTTCTAAGGGCAAAGGAAATGAACAAAAAGGTGAAAAAGTTTGTGGAATGCACGTGGCGGAGAAAGAAAATTTGTATTTTTTAAAAATGAAAATCATCATAACTATCTACTTAATTGTTGGATTTTAGTAAATTTGGTATGGTTGAAACCAATCACTAATACAAATGCTTAAAGTTTTAAAGCCAATCATTAATTCAAACGCTTAAAGTTTTAAATATGCATTCACGCCAAATGCATTTTTCCAAAAAAAATAAAATAACTGTAATCTAATGCACTTCACGTCGTAAGTATTTTCAATATTAACACACATTCAAGCAATGACCATGAACTCCATATTTTGGAAAGTCAAAGTTTTGAGAGGATTGATTGTGACAATTTTAAAATGTGTTTTTTTCCTAATTGTCTAAGATTTTAACCAAGTTTGACCTATTGTCGTGACCCGTCTTTTTTATCGTGTCAAATGACATGGAAAATACACTAGTATATTGTATATATAACGTGATTTGCACAACATACATGTGCACAATATGTGTTGCCCCTAGCGGCTCCAGGGACCTAAAGTGCATAAATTTGTAGGTTGTCATGTAGAATCAAGATTAAGGAGTTCCCACCCACTTTTTTTTATAGAAAAATTAAGTAATCAAAAACCATTTACTAATCACAACTTAATTATTATGAGTAGCGTGTATGTTAAACCAACTAAGCAATCAAATAACCACTAGCAGAGAATTTAGCAATATCATGAGTAGTATGATCGTTCTGTTAGGCACATTTGCCTAGCTCAAGTGCACTACAAAACACTCAACACTGCTAATAACACCAAAAACTCGTTCATATAGAACAACTCAACTGGTGCCACTTATTTTGATTTGAATATGCACTCATGTTTTCATCTGCAATCTACAGAGCTCCCCTGAAATAGACAAGGTAGTTTTTGCTTGATATTCATGCAGTTGTTCAAAGCTCGAGAGATGAACTGACTTTTATTAAAAGCGAGCATGGTTTTAATTGGATTCCAAAGCCATTTAACGTCTATGGCTGGTTGGCAAGAAATGAACTCACTTGTGCTTCTTCTCCGTTTAGTTTTGTGTTTGTTTATTTGTCAGGTATTCTTCTATATATAGACACAATGGACATACTTGTGACTTAGAAAAAGGGGACAAAGTAAACAATAACACACAACATAAGGGACACTTGGTTTCCAGATTTGGAAGCCTTGGTAGTTCATTTATTAGTCCAACGTAGGGGATAGATGTTCCATCCGTTTTGTGTCAATCTCTCATGCATGCACATCACAAGTTGAATATTGTTTTTAAGCAAGCTGGGTTTTAAGGTCCCCTAAACCATTATATAAATTAATAGTACAATCCCTCTCCACAGGAAGAAACACAACTACAAGGCTTTACTAATCTCAAGATTCACAAACATTGGTAAGATATTACCTTTTTTCTTTGACGTGAAGACTTCATCTGTACTTTTTGTTCATTTTCTTAGTTTTAGAAGATCTTCGAGGATACAAGCTAAAATCTTGGGTGCATGCATTTGAGAACTTCTTTGTCACTAATTATATTGCACCATCTTCACTAGGAGGACTTGACTCTTCAGAATCCGTCTTTTTTTTGCTCAATTAATGTAATTCCTGTGAATTGTTTTCCTTTTCCCATAAAGCCTTAATCAATGTGAGATCTCCCTTTACTACATCCCTACCATCGCTCTCAATAGTTTCTTTCAATGGAGTAATGACTTCGTTGCCCTTGTCATATTCATCTATCATCATCAAAAGTGCTTCAACCTCAAATAGATAAAGAAGTTCTCTCATTCTTTTAAGAGCCTCCGTCTCAGCTTTATAACATTGCACTATCTCCTGCCCATAATTAACATTTCAATCACTTCAATCATCTTGCCCCCCTCTCCCAATTGCAGCAAACTAGGGTCTACTTCTTTGCTCCCCTTTTCTAGTGGTTGTTCTGCTAGGACGCTAAAATTGTTCATCATGACCAGGGGCGGACCCAGGATTTTAGTCGAGAGGGGGGCGAAATGGAAAATACTTATTAGTTGATAATAGTAGTTATCAATGGTAAAGCCAATTTTTTTTTTTACCGAAGCTAGTAACTAATAAAAAAAATTCAACTATAAAAAATACAATGCATATATCAAATTGGATCCAAGTGTAGTCAATTTAAAGCCAAAATAAGGTCACTATTGATAACCTTAGCAAAAAGCAAACAAACATAATAACTAAAATATATAACTAATATCACAAAAGAGTTTGTCTAGGCAGCCAGACTTTAAAACCATTTTTTGGCCAGGCTAGAGCATTTTTACACCTTTACCCATTCTCTTTAAAATACAATCACAAACATTATCTATAGAAATGTAAAAAACTTAAAACCTGACCAAAAAGTGGCTATAAAGCCTGGTTGTCTAGAATTGAGAATCACAAAATAATTAGGATAAGTTCTAGGTGAAGCTAAAAAAAAAAATTGAAATTTGCGAATCTAATATGATTATAATACAATTTCAAAGAAAAAATAGTTTATATGAGGCTCAAATTTTATACGAGTTGGCTAATGGTATATATTTTCATTGAATTCTATCGTTATTATTTTAGATATTAATTTTAAATATTTATTAAACTAAACATTTTTTAATGCAATTACTAATAAAATTGCATTGAAAATAAAATAAAAAATGCACTTGAAGAGTATCGAACTCGGGTCTTTTACAAATAGTGATAAACCTTCAACCACTACATCAGCAAAGACATGTTTGAATATTTTCATAAATAATTAATTTATTGTATTCTACATTATATAATCAATTTTTTAAGACTAAAATATATATACTAAAAATATTTTAAAAGTTGAGGGGGCTGCCCCCCCTCGTCCCTTAGTAGGTCCGCCCATGCTTGTTTAGTTGTTAAAGCTTAATGGGTTTTTTTTTTTTTTTTTTTTTTTGTATGAAAGTGGTTTGATCTTGTTTGGGTTGTTTGTTTTTGTGATTAGAAGACCAAGCCAGTCTCCCTCATTTGCCAAGTCTATGATGCTATTGCTGGGCATCGATGTTTTGGCGAAAACTATGTGCAGGAGTTAATTGAAAAGGCACCCCAGGTCTTCTTCTTCTCCTTCTCTATTACCCCTTTCTCTGTCTCTCTATTGCTTGGTTTGGTTTGGGTTCCATTTCTCTGTAAGTACACAAACATTATAGCTCTTGAAGGAAATGAAGAAGCTCTTGAAGGAAATGAAGAAGCTCAAATCAGAGGTGTAATAGGTGTTGGTGGTATTTTTTTTCAGAAATAGGTGTAATTATGGGCTCATAGGCCTCTATGACTCATTACTCTGCACCCCATTATAAAACTGTGACTCCGTCACTGAGAATATTGATATGTTCTGGTTGCAATTTTCAGATCCACAACCAAGTCATACACAAAAGTGGTGCATGAGAGCATATCACAACACAGAGGAGAAAGAACAAGATAGAGAGAGAGAGAGACAAGGACAAAACCTTTAAGCTTTCCACCCCTCTTCAACAACTTCTCCAAAATCTGAAACAAAGAACAACAATTAGAACAAAAATATTATACCCAAATAGTCCTAAAAAAATTAAAACTTGAAAATAAATAAAGAGAGAAGATTTAACCTTCTTTCCAGCACTGGGTTTGCATCTCTTCCAACAGCACTGGGTTTGCATCTCTTCCAACATTCCAATTAACCCATTCGATCAAATCACCCAATTTGCGACTTACAGAGAAATGGAACCCAAACCAAACCAAGCAATAGAGAGACAGAGAAAGGGGTAATAGAGAAGGAGAAGAAGAAGACCTGGGGTGCATTTTCAATTCCTCTGAAATTGGATGAGGATGCGAGAACCCTAGAGGAGAACCGGTTGAAGGCTGCGAAGGAGGAGGAGGATCTCGAAGCTCGAATGGCTAGATGGCCAAACCCCATTGCGTTTTGTTGCTTTGGCTCTTTGGCTTATGTTGGGGCATGTTGTTTTCATTCTCAATCGTCACCTACATACAAGATAACATGAATTGGGCTCTAGGATTTGAAATTCCTTGGATTTCTATGGGAATTGCCCTCGGTGTTTTCCTCATGGGAACTAAGACGTATAGATATAGTGTCAAAGAAGATGAAGGGAACCCATTTACAAAAATTGGAGTAGTGTTTGTTCTTGCCACGAGGAACTGGAGACGCACCTTACCATTGTCTGATATTGAAGGGGAAGCTATTGAAAGAAATCACCAATTCAAGTAAGATAAATGATAAAAAAATTTCCACACTTTATATAAGTTCACTTAGGCAAACCATTGCTGAAAGATTATTTCTATCTTGACAGGTTCCTTGACAAAGCATTAATTGATATATCAGACGATCAAAACATCGTAAAGAAGGACAAAACAGTATGTTGTGTTAGTCAAGTCAACAATGCCAAAACAATACTACAATTGATTCCAATATGGTGTGCATCTTTGATGTATGGAACTGCATGTGCTCAAGGATCCACATTCTTCACTAAGCAAGGAATATTTCGTTATTTCGAGATCAAAGAGTACGTTATTTTGAGTTATCTAGAAATATTTCGTGTTTTTACATAAATTACAACATTTTCATGTAAAACCCATACAGTTATGAAGCAAATTATATTTTTCGCCCGAAATATCGTCATTTTTGGTGTAAAACCCAAAACATTATGAAGAAAATTACATTTATAGAGATTACTTACGTACTTGGGCTTAATTTAATAGATTTAATGTGTTTCTGAGGTTAATTTACTTGTATCTTATTTTTCCAAATATTCATATATGTTTGACATACTCTTGAAATGTTTAAGTTTTTTTTTTTTTTTTTTAAATTACATACAACGAAAACTTCTTGAAATTAGAAGACCGAAATTAATTCAAAGAAATTATAATCCTTGGATTTTATTCATATCCCACAACAGTTGTATAATAATTATGATGTATCTTTATACCCTTTCCCAGCGCGATTTTATTCATCTTTGGAGAACTTGAATAGCATTCATTCTATGATCCCAGAAGAGTACACACACGTGCATCCTTGTACACTTTCCCAGGGCGACAAACATAACCCTTGCTTGGAGCACAATGGATGTCTTCTGAGCATATACACAACCCGTCAAGTGCACATCCTTCTTTGGTTATTGTTACACTGCCTCTCAACCCAAGAATTTGATCAGTCCATTCATTAGAAAACAATCCCCTTGGATCATACTTCTCCTTCACCTTCAAGAAATTTTTAGCTTTCCCAAATTTCTTGATCACATCAATAAATGCAACATTACGATTCTTTCCCCAATGTGGTAATCCTCCATACTTGAACACCGCCATTTGTTCCACTTCTTCCAGAATATCTTCATACAACCTAGGCTTTAATGGATCCCTACTTTTGTAATAAACCGTATCGAAATCAATTGATTCCTCTTGTTTGCCCAAATATGCACTAGACGCTTTTATGTAGCGAATGACTATTCCAGCATAGAGGTCCAAATTACAAAAGGCTTAAACTTTACTCTTCTGTTCTTCATGTGATGGTTAGTAAATTTTTATCTTGAACTTGACTGCATATTAATGTATTTGTTTGCAGAAGTTTTTGCAGAATTTTGGTATCAACGATGAATTCTTATTATCTAAAACTGTATGCAATAACAGGGCCTTGGAATGCTAACTCTATCAACTTTAGTTCCTCTTAGTGAATTTCAAGTCATTCTCTTCTTCTCCTCATTGTACATTGTAGCCATTGCACAAAGTGGCCATAAACCATGTGCACAAGCTTTCGCAGCAGATCAATTCAATAGTCAAGACCCCCAAGAATCACAATCAAGGAGTTCCTTCTTTAATTGGTGGTACTTTGGGATATGTATGGGCACTCTATTTTGTGTCCCAACCCTGGCATACATTCAGGAAATTTTATATTGGACTCTGGGGTTTGGACTTCCTTGCATTTCAATGGCGTCCGCCCTTATTATCTTGGTTCTTGGAACAAAAACATATCGGTATAGTGTGAAAGATGAGAAGAGTCCATTCATTGAAATTGGGCTAGTGTTTGTTGTTGCAGCAAAGAACTGGAAATCCACTTTAGCTCCATCAGTCGACATGGAAAAAGAAGCAACGGAAAGGTCTCACCAATTCAAGTATGTCTGATTCAGGAATGAGTTCAGCTACACTGCAAAATTAATATAGTCATATTATCTGTCTTCTAATCCAAAACATTTACTAATTGACAGGTTTCTTGACAAAGCAATGATCGATGTATCTGACAGTCAGGATTATGACTCAACTAAATAGAGAACAATATGCACCATTGAACAGGTCAATGATGCAAAATCGCTACTAAGATTGTTTCCAATATGGTGCACATGTTTGATGTATGCAACTGTGGCAGCTCAAGTAGACACATTGTTTACCAAACAAGGTAGCACCATGGTTCGATTACTAGGCCCAAGCTTCCAAGTCCCACCTGCCTCTCTTCTAAGTGTTAGTAGCTTATCGATAGTTCTCTTCATTCCAATCTATGATCGTGTCATCGTCCCTATTACTAGAGTTTTCTCAAACAAGCCCTCTGGCATTACAATGCTTCAAAGAGTTGGTTTTGGTATTATCCTATCTATGATCACTATGGTGGTGGCAGCTCAAGTTGAGAAAAAAAGACTTAAAACCGCATTTGATTTCAGTTTGATAGATAATCCAGGAGTGACAGTTCCCATGAGTATTTGGTGGTTGCTTCCACAATATTGCTTGATTGGAATAGCTGATGTTTTCACAAGGATTGGTTTGCAAGAGTTTTTCTATGACCAAACCCCAACTGGATTGAAAAGTCTCGGTATTGCCCTGTATTGGAGTATCAGTGGCATAGGGAGCTTTCTTAGTGGATTTCTCATTTCTTTCACTGAGAAAGTTAGTAGTAATGATGGAGGAGATAGTTGGTTTTCAAGCAACATCAACCGGGGGCATCTTGATTACTTCTATTGGCTTCTTGCTGGGTTCAGTGCGGTAGCCTTTGTAACTTATTCCTATTTTGCAAGATTATATGTGTATACCAGACAAAATGTGTGATATTCAAAAGTTATTTTGACCCTCTCCATACACATTGCTCTATGTAATCCCCTCGCGTAAGCTTGAAACTTGTGAAGTACAAAATTGCAAGTTTATGGAACACATGTAGCTGATCAGCATACATCACTCATACTGTTGGTCTAGTTTTGCCATTAACATCGTTTCATTGATCTTTAGATCAGATTTGAATAAAATTAAAAAGAGATTTTACATTTCATTAGCTTGTATGTAAAATCACCACAACACGAGATGTCCAGGTAAATTGAATTCCGTATCAGAAATGAAATGTCAACTTGTACCTGAACATTCAAGACTAACTTGAACAGCATACTTCATTCGCATGTAGTGTACCCAAATTGAATCTGTTGTGACAGCTCTCTGTAAATCCTTACGGAAGGAATGTTGCAAAGACGGCCTTTCAATAAAAAACTGGTGGGTAGAGAACAGCGGCTTTTATCATAGGAGTTGAGGTAGGTGAGAGGATTGCATTATACGGGATCTCTTCCAACCTAATAACTTATCTCGTCAAACCTCTCTAAATGTCTACTGCCATTGCTGCTGTAATTGTAAATGTCAATACTTGGTCTGGCGTTGTTTTCCATGCTTCCCCTCCTTGGTGCTCTGGTGGCTGATTCATATCTCGGTAGATATCAGATGATCCTCTTTGTTTCTGTTCTTTACGTGATGGTTAGTAAATATTATCTCAATTAGCTTACATTGCTGAATTTACCATTTCCAAAAGTCTGCCACCTTACTATGATCGTAGATGCTCAAATACGCCCTTACAAAATGCTTTTAATTCTGGTCTACTATAACTGTTGACTCACATCTATTTGAAATATGTGGTTTCGTTCATTCATGCAATTTTTTTCAAGTTTATTAATGTATTATCTCGTAAAGTTTTGCAGAAACTTTGGAAGCTAAGATGAATGGTTATTATCTAATAATGTATGCAATAACGGGGCCTTGGAATGTTAACTCTATCAACTCTACTTTCCCCTACTGAATTTCAAGCGATTTTGTTCTTTGCTTCATTGTACATAGTAACCATTGCACAAGGTGTTAAAGAATAGAAGTTTACCTATTTACAAAATAGAAAAATGTTACAGAATAGAATATGTTAGGAAAGTAAAAATAGAATAGAAGTCTTAGGTTTTCTATCATGTTATGTCAGAGTTACCTTTATAAGCTTGTGTTTTATTTAATGAATTTACACAGTGATATTACAACACAATAATATTTCAATACAATTCTTTACATGGCATCAGAGCTTGGGTGAACAAAAGTGGAGGTTGATTTTTCCTCGTCGAAGCCCCTCCAAGCCCTACAATGAGTGCCACGGTAGTCGCGGCTGGCTGCACCCATGGAAATCCCTCAAAAGAAAGGAAAAGAAGTTTTAAAACTTTTCGCACTATTGGCACTTCAAGCTTTACTTAGTACCACCAAAAGTAAAAAAATGTTTTCAACTCAACAAAGAACAACAATAACATCTCTCTCTGGCGCACACGATAACAACACCCAGACAGATGTAAACCATGCGATCTTTCACTCGTCAACTCTTTCTCCTTGTCACAAGTTGATCGCACATCAAATCGCACAACAGGGAAGAAACGAAGAAGAAGAAACGGAGAGAAAAGAAAGAAATTTGAATATCTTTCACTCCGTTATTCACACCCACCACCTTGAGTCATGATTTCTTTATACAGGAATCATCCAAAATCTGTGTTGACTCGAATTGAGCAATACCAAGACTCGAATTGAGTCATGATTTCTTCATACAGGAATCATCCATAATTTTTCAGAATTCGACAATCACTTGACAGTAATGATTTCATCACCAAATAGGACTTCAAACTTTCCTCCAAGCTACACATTTCGTTTGCGTCTACATGTCCAGCTTACGGGGAAGTCTTGAAAGAATAGAAATCTACATATGTTACAAAATAGGAAAGTGTTACGGAATATGATATGTTAGAAAAGTCAGAATAAAATAGAAGTCTTAGGTTTCCTATCTCCATAAGGTCAGGTCAGAGTTAGCTTTATAAACTTGTATTCTATTCAATGAATTTACACAGTGATATTACAACACAATAATATTTCAATACAATTATTTACACAAGGTGGCCACAAACCATGTGCACAAGTTTTTGCAGCTGACCAATTCGATAGCCAAGACCCTCAAGAGTCCAAATCAAGGAGTTCCTTCTTCAATTGGTGGTTTTTTGGATATGTTTGGGCATTCTATTTTCCTTCTCAACCTTAACATACATTCAAGAAAATGCGAATTGGACTATGGGGTTTGGACTTCCTTGCATTTCAATGGTGATTGCCCTTGTGATCTTACTTTTAGGAACAAAAACATGTCGTTATAGTGTGAAAGAAGAGAGGAATCCATTTACAGAAATTGGGCTAGTGTTTCTTGTTGCGGCCAAGAACTGGAAATCCACTTCAGCTCCATCAGTTGATATCAAAAAGGAAATCTCCCCAGTTTAAGTGAGGCCAATTAATGTATTGAGTTCATGCCAAAAATGTTGTTCTATATATCTTCTAATCACATTTTTTTATTTATTTGACATATAGGTTTCTTGACAAAGCATCGATCAATGGATGTAACGATCAAGATGACTTAACAAAGAACCCCACAGTTTGCACTGTTGAACAGGTGAACAGCGCAAAATCTATTCTAATATTGATTCTGATATGGTGCTCAAGTTTGATGTATGCCATTGTGGTTGCTCAAATAGGCACATTCTTTACCAAGCAAGGTAGCACCATGGATAGATCATTAGGCCCAAACTTCCAAGTCCCACCTGCCGCATTTTTTAGTGTTACTAGCTTAACAATCGTTGTCTTACAATGCTTCAAAGAGTAGGTTCACAGAGTAAGTTTTGGTATTATCCTATCTATGGTCACCAATGAGTATTTGGTGGTTGCTTCCACACAATATTGCTTGATAGGAGTAGCTGATGTTTTCACAATGATTGGTTTGCAAGAGTACTTTTTCTATGACCAAATCCCAAATGGATTAAAAAGTCTTGGCATTGCGTTGTACGTTTTGGAATATCTTTGGCGTAGCACATTTTCTTGGTGGATTTCTCATTTTTTTCATTGACAAAGTTAGTACAATTGGTGGAGGAACTAGTTGGTTTTCAAGCAACATCAACCAATAAGGACATCTTGATTACTTCTATTGGTTTCTTACAGGCTCAGCGCGATAGCCTTTGTAACTTACTGGTATTCTGCAAGATTATACATGTTTAATAGACTAGAATGAAATAGAAAATTTGTTTGATTTTTCTTTAATCTTTTTGGTTGATCTAGTAGCTTAAAGAAAATGCTCATACAATTACTTGGGGATTTTGATTTTTTTTTTCAAGTAAATTTGACATTCCTTCCAATAGCCAATCTCTATAATTACTATTATTTTTATTGTTGTTTGATTAGAGTGAAATAATTAAATTATTTTTGGCTCCCATAGAAGTCCTTTCAGAAATGTTTCAGAAATGATGGAGAATGACTAGATTTGATAATTGTGGGAGAAGATAAAGTTTTCAATAATCTATCCCAAAATAATCATCTTTCAAAACAATTGAACATGGGAAAAGATCCTTCCAATAGCCAATCTCTATAATTAATATTATCTTTCTTGTTGTTTGATTAGAGTGAAATAATTACATTCCTTATTCTAATAAAAATGGTCAATTGGATGAACAAAACAATTTAAATGGCAACAGTAAATTTACATTTTGTGTTTTTATGTATCAGTAGCATCAATGCAAGGAATCTTGCAATTATTTTCAATAAAATAGAATAAAGTTAAAAATGTTAAATCATAATTTTTCATTTAGTTTATTGGTAATAAATAATAGTTGTTGATTATTTTCTAAGTTAGTGTATTTTTTATGAAAAATATAAGTTAGTGTAAGCATAGAACTTGTGACCTTCCACCACAAAGTTAGAAATTTTTTATCGCTTACTCTCTTATCTCCATTCTCCACTAATTCAATTATTTTTCATGGAATAAAAATCAATTATGGTTTACAATGATATAAAAATCAACTATACTATGTCCTATTTTAATTGCCTAATTTACCAATACTATCCAAGACATACTTGGATTTTCAAAATTTACATGGTCTAAATGTTGAGTTAGATTTTTACAGTTGATTTGGCAAAAGCTAGGGTATGGCTCGAGCCAGTGTAGTATTTGCTCCAACCTACCAACTTGCAGTCCTAGCTATGTTAAGAAGTCAAAATACATATATGTAGTGCATACAATAATTCTTGATCGTGGAAATGTATTAAAAAAAATTTAACTTATTTTTCTTCGAATAGTATATACTTTCGGAGTACATTTAAATAACTCTAGATCCGTAGAAATGAGTTTGTGGTGTTCTTTAGCCCTTTTTTCAATAGCTTGTTTGACTGGTTCGCTTAAATCCTTTAGAAATAATTTGAACGTGATCACGTGGTTTGATATTTGCTCCACCCTAACAACTTGCAATCCTAATTATGTCTAAAAAGTCAAAATGTCTATATATGTAGTATATATAAATATTCTTGCTTGTGGAAATGTGTTTCAATCTTTTTTTTTATATATATCAAAAGTGTAATGGCTTAGTGGTTGAACAGTGACGGATGATGTTTTATGGAAATGTGTTTAGTGATGCTCTTTAGCCTTTTTTTTCATAGCTTGTTTCACAGGTTCGCTTAAACCCTTTAGAAATATTTGTAAGTGATTACGCTGCGTGTTTCAGCCTTTTTCTTGATCCGTGGAAATGTGTTTGGTGGTGTTCTTTTTCCACATAGCTTGTTTAACATGTAAGCTTAAAGACTTTAAAAATAATTACTATATGATCAAGCGGTGTCATAATCGAAAAATGGCTGCCATACATGTGAAGCCTAAGTTCATGGGATTTTTATTATTTTTTCACATCCCGTTAAAGTGTGGTGTGAGAAATAAATAGTAATTTGGTGTAATTTTCATGCTTTAATGTTTTTTTTCAATATAATAAATCAGTTAGTTTTATATTTTTATAATTGTATGCTTCGTTAAATCATTTTAAATTCTTTTACACAACAATAATATACTTAAATTGTCACCCAATGTACATCAACTTACAACATGATGTATATCATTACCATCATGTAACCAAAGCCTCCACTCATTACTAATATCACATAAAGATAGACTACTCGCTTAAGATTATTAATCAAATTCACAAAAAGTTACCAACCACAAAATTTGAAGTTACTTGGACGAGATATCACAATTAAAATTTTATTTAATAGTCGAGTTATGTCGAATGTAATGGAAATGAGCTTTGATGATGATGATGAGTCAAGTCGTGTCAAATTCTTGGCTCTACCCATGCCTTTGTGGCATGAATTATGAGAGTGATGTAGCATGAGACTGAGTGCACACAACGTTTGAAATACTAAAACTCTCATTGATGGTCACATTGACCAAAACTTGACTTTATTAGGGCGATTTCATATCACATGCAACTTTATTCTGGAATTTTTTTTTAATAGTTATCATGAAGTGCTTGACTTGCAAAGTATATTACTGAGATTTAACTAAATATAAGAATCTAATGGATCACAAAGAACTTAAAACACTGAGAGATAAGTTTCATCTAATGGCTGAGTTTCGTTTCATCAAATGGTTGAGACTTAAAGTTAGCATTTATGTCTTACCTTCAATCGCTCCCCAATAAGAATGCATGAGTTCTATTCTCATATTCAATATTTCGATATATATTTATCTTGAAATTTAAAGTAAAATAAACTTTATTTATTATATTTAACTTTTATCATGCCAGCGGCACAAAGAATACCCAGTATAAATGAATGAAGAACTTTTTCAAAATGGAAGAGACGTGAATGGCAGAAGAAAGAATGAAGGTGCCACCCTCATCGGGGAGGGAGTTGTGATTTTGATGGATAACTGGCTGAAAGCAATCAGTTGGTGGTGCAGAAAAGTGAACTCTATTATGTAAGGGTTCCTGCTAGTTAATTGCAACATAGTTTATAAATTGTGACTATTCTTATATATACCGATGCGATTTGGGGACAATTTTTTACAAAGAAAACTGCACATGCATGCGTGTGTATATATATATATATATATATATATATATATATATATATATATATATATATATATAGTTAGTTAGTTAGTCTAGTCAGCCTTGTTTGCTGGTCTTTTTTGAGTTTTTTTTTGAATTTTTTACATTTTTTACCCTTTCTCTTTAAAACACAACTATAAACACCATTTATAGAAGGAGTGAAATTATAAAAAAGTCAAAAAATATCCAAAAGAGACCAACAAACAAGGCTGACTAGAATTGTTGATATATATATATAAGGCACTTGAAGTGAAAATGATAAATAAGCACTCGCTAAGCAAGCTGCTTTAACAAACAAGTATGGAGTAAGTCTAGGCAGCCAGGGCTATCTGTCATTTTTTTGTCAGAGTTTGGCTCTTTTACACTTTTACCCCTTCTTTTTAAAATTGTATAAATGTAAAAAAGCCAAACCCTAACCAAAAAATGGTTGATTGCTCTAATTGTCTAGAATTTTTGTATTTGTAAAACTGTACAAGCTTCTTATTACTGAATGCCTTCTCAAACAAGCATATAAACCAATTAATATACCATCGCATTACTATGTGAACCCTCAGTTTTCCATGTTATTTGCTTTGGTAAAAAAAAAAACCCCATACAGTAACTGCATATTTCCATGATATTAATATGGTGTGCATCTTTGATGTATGGAACTGCATGTGCTCAAGGATCCACATTCTTCACTAAGCAAAGAATATTTCGTTATTTCGAGATCAAAGAGTACGTTATTTTGAGTTATCTAGAAATATTTCGTGTTTTTACATAAATTACAACATTTTCATGTAAAACCCATACAGTTATGAAGCAAATTATATTTTTCGCCCGAAATATCGTCATTTTTGGTGTAAAACCCAAAACATTATGAAGAAAATTACATTTATAGGGATTACTTACGTACTTGGGCTTAATTTAATAGATTTAATGTGTTTCTGAGGTTAATTTACTTGTATCTTATTTTTCCAAATATTCCTATATGTTTGACATACTCTTGAAATGTTTAACTTTTTTTTTTTTTTTTTTTAATTACATACAACGAAAACTTCTTGAAATTAGAAGACCGAAATTAATTCAAAGAAATTACAATCCTTGGATTTTATTCATATCCCACAACAGTTCTATAATAATTACGATGCATCTTTATACCCTTTCCCAGTGCGATTTTATTCATCTTTGGAGAACTTGAATAGCATTCTATGATCCCAGAAGAGTACACACACGCGCATCCTTGTACACTTTCCCAGGGCGACAAACATAACCCTTGCTTGGAGCACAATGGATGTCTTCTGAGCATATACACAACCCGTCAAGTGCACATCCTTCTTTGGTTATTGTTACACTGCCTCTCAACCCAAGAATTTGATCAGTCCATTCATTAGAAAACAATCCCCTTGGATCATACTTCTCCTTCACCTTCAAGAAATTTTTAGCTTTCCCAAATTTCTTGATCACATCAATAAATGCAACATTACGATTCTTTCCCCAATGTGGTAATCCTCCATACTTGAACGCCGCCATTTGTTCTATTTCTTCCAGAATATCTTCATACAACCTAGGCTTTAATGGATCCCTACTTTTGTAATAAATCATATCGAAATCAATTGAATCCTCTTGTCTGCCCAAATATGCACTAGACGCTTTTATGTAGCGCATGCCTATTCCAACATAGAGGTCCAAATTACAAAAGGCTTCGGGTTTCAACTGCCTGAGCTTCTTAAAATCTTCAATAAATTTCTTGGCATTTGGCAATGAAAGGCTGATGGCTGTTTCGTAATACAATGTACCATTGATTCTTGGTTCCCAAACACAGTAAGTGTTGAGAGCACTTGAAGGACTAGTGAAACAGCTTCCAGAGGCTTGTATGTTGTTTTGATACCCAATTATGGGAAATCCTTTGAAAGTAGTTCCATCGTTTGTGTATCCAAGTCCATTCGAAAAGGCTGTTGAAATGCGTTGTTTCGCATTCACGCACTTTCCAGTGATATTGTTATTTGACTCTTGATCAACCTCTGTTAAAACCAGTAAGCCAGCCTATTAGGTTGGCAAACAACAATTACTAAAATCAGGGGTGAAGTTGAAAACATTATTGATTAAACACGCACCTGTAGATCTTGAAGATTCCAATGCAACCTTAGACATTGGTCGAAATAACAAGATATCATGAACACCATGGGCCGAGTCATTTGAGGAGATCCGATCATCAATTTTGTAGATTACTTTTCCTAGACTAGGAAACCATGTCATGTCTGCAAACTCATGTTGATTGCCAAAATGTGTAATTTGGTCTTCTAAGTCAGAATCTTCTTTATATACTATTGTGATACATCTCTTGAAAAGTGGTTGAAGTTGTAGAGTAACCTGCATAGCAAAAACACAATAAATCAACCTCTTTGAAAATCCTAAAACCATTCAGTTTAGTACTAGTGTCAAGATTGCGATAAATAGTTCAGTTCACCTGTGAAATAACACCAAGAACACCAAGGGAAACTTTAGCTGCATCCATATCAGAGCTACTAGTGTCAAGACTCCACACCTTAGCATATCCCTCTTTGGCTCCTGCAGGGCTGATAATTCTGAGTCCCACAACATATTCATGAACCGCACTTCCTTTGCCCCACAAAGAACTACCATGGGCAGCGTTGCTAATCATACCTCCAATGGTTAAACCCCACCAATAAGTTGAATGAGGCAATGCTAGTCCAGCCTTTGCAGCATGCTCAATCAAGTCCTTAAGGGTCATACCACTCTCCACTGTCATCGTCATTGCCCTCTTGTTGATTTGGACAATACGGTTGAGCTGCTGCGTGCTTATAAGCATCCCTTGCTGACCGTCTGGACACACCAACTTTGGAATGCTATGGGAAGTTTTGGTTACCACCTTAACCTTTAGATTTTCCCTAGACGCTTTGGCTACTGCCATAATAATTTCATGTTCAGTTGTTGGATAGACTACTTGTGACGCTCGACATATGCT
The DNA here is from genome assembly GCA_003290165.1 of Berberis thunbergii. NCBI lineage: Eukaryota > Viridiplantae > Streptophyta > Magnoliopsida > Ranunculales > Berberidaceae > Berberis > Berberis thunbergii. Next base: position 49,199 of record QNQO01002408.1, read on the forward strand.
TCGGTCAGAGAATAGGTTGTAGACATTTGTTATGGTACATGTTCTTAAGTTGGATGAACACTTGATTGGATTTTCCGGAGGAACTGAACATGCAATACTCGTGACCAGGAAAATACACAGTGACCTTAAAATTGTCCTTGAGGTACTCATCTTGTGTGATGTTTTTGATATAATTGGATTAAGCATATATATAACATTTGAAAAGTGTATCAAACTGGAAGTGATTATCTTTAGGTTCTGGGAATCACTATGTAATGAAATGAAATGATGGTGTTAGGTGAGTGGTACTGCGTTGTACTTGGCTAGGTGATGTCTAGATTTATTTAATTATTTGACATTATTTATTTATTATTTGACATTTTCTTCTATATTTGTGGCTTGTTGTTAGGGTGACTTGTATCTTGTATGTTCTACCGGATTGTCAAAATTCTTGACTTTTCTTCTTTATATATTCGTGGGTTGTTGTTAGGGTGACTTCTATCTCCAATTTATGCCTAGTCATTTGATTCAATTTATGAGTTTGGTTCACGCCTAGTGATTTGATTGAAAAAAGTCATTTGATTCAATTACTTGTTAAATCTTACTTATGTATCAGTAGCATCAATGCAAGGAATCTTGCAATTATTTTCAATAAAATAGAATAAAGTTAAAAATGTTAGATCATATTTTTTCATTTTGTTTATTGGTAATAAATAATAGTTGTTGATTATTTTCTAAGTTAGTGTATTTTCTATGAAAAATATAAGTTAGTGTAAGCATAGAACTTGTGACCTTCCACCACAAAGTTAGAAATTTTTTATCGCTTACTCTCTTATCTCCATTCTCCACTAATTCAATTATTTTTCATGGAATAAAAATCAATTATAGTTTACAATGATATAAAAATCAACTATACTATGTCCAATTTTAATTGCCCAATTTACCAAAACTATCCAAGACATACTTGGATTTTCAAAATTTACATGGTCTAAATGTTGAGTTAGATTTTTACAGTTGATTGGGCAAAAGCTAGGGTATTGCTCGAGCCAGTGTAGTATTTGCTCCAACCTACCAACTTGCAGTCCTAGCTATCTTAAGAAGTCAAAAAGTACATATATGTAGTGCATACAAATAATTCTTGATCGTGGAAATGTGTTAAAAAAATTTTAACTTATTTTTCTTCGAATAGTATATACTTTCGTAGTACATTTGAATAACTCTAGATCCGTGGAAATGTGTTTCGTAGTACATTTGAATAGTATATACTTTCGTAGTACATTTGAATAACTCTAGATATGTCAAAAGTGTAATGGCTTAGTGGTTGAATAGTGACGGATGATATCTCATGGAAATGTGTTTAGTGATGTTTTTTAGCCTTTTTTTTCATAATTTGTTTAACGGGTTCGCTTAAAGCCTTTAGAAATATTTGTAAGTGATTACGTGGTGTGTTTCAGCCTTTTTCTTGATCCGTGGAAATGTGTTTGGTGGTGTTCTTTTTCCACATAGCTTGTTTAACACGTAAGCTTAAAGACTTTAAAAATAATTACTATATGATCACGCGGTGTGGTTTCCAAATTATTAGTTGCTGCTCCACCATAATAAAAAAATGGCTACCATACATGTGAAGTCTAAGTTCATGGGCTTTTTATTATTTTTCACATCCTGTTAAAGTGTGGTGTGAGAAATAAATAGTAATTTGGTGTAATTTTCATGCTTTAATGTTTTTTTTTCAATATAATAAATCAGTTAGTTGTATATTTTTATAATTGTATGCTTCGTTAAATCATTTTAAATTCTTTTACACAACAATAATATACTTAAATTGTCACCCAATGTACATCAACTTACAACATGATATATATCATTACCATCATGTAACCAAAGCCTCCACTCAATACTAATATCACATAAAGATAGACTACTCGCTTAAGATTATTAATCAAATTCACAAAAAGTTACCAACCTTAAAATTTGAAGTTACTTGACGAAATATCACAATTAAAATTTTATTTAATAGTCGAGTTATGTCGAATGTAATGGAAATGAGCTTTGATGATGATGATGATGATGAGTCAAGTCGTGTCAAATTCTTGCTCTACCCATGTCTTTGTGGCATGAATTACGAGAGTGATGTAGCCTGAGACTGAGTGTACACAACGTTTGAAATGCTAAAACTCTCATTGATGGTCACATTGACCAAAACTTGATTTTATTAGGGCGATTTCATATCACATGCAACTTTATTCTGGAATTTTTTTTAATAGTTATCATGGAGTGCTTGACCTACAAAGTATATTACTGAGATTTAACCAAATATAAGAATCTAATGGATCACAAAGAACTTAAAACACTGAGAGATAAGTTTCATCAAATGACTGAGATTCGTTTTATCAAATAGTTGAGACTTAAAGTTAGCATTTATGTCTTACCTTCAATCGCTCCCCAATAAGAATGCATGAGTTCTATTCTCATATCAAATATTTTGATATATATTTATCTTGATATTTAAAGTAAAATAAACTTTATTTATTATATTTAACTTTTATCATGCCAGCGGCACAAAGAATACCCAGTATAGATGAATGAAGAACTTTTTCAAAATGGAAGTGACGTGAATGGCGGAAGAAAGAATGAAGGTGCCACCCTCATCGGGGAGGGCAGACACGGATTCACGTGGGGGCACTTGCCCCCACTGACTTTTGAGATTTTTTTTTGTTATAATAAAATGTCCCCAATTAGTTTTTTATTTGTCCCTCTATTCTCACTTTTCACTTCAACCAGGACTTCTTCCTTCAAATCATGTACATATCAGATTCAAACTCTACTTTTAGAGTTAGAGATAGAGGTTAAATCCCTTAAATCTCTCAAAGAAACCAAAATCCACAGTTTCTTCTTCACACTCCATCGATTGGATAAGATGAGGGAAACCTCCATATTTCATCATCTTCAAAGATCTATAACTATTGAGTTATTTGAGATCATCCTCACAAGATCTAGTAGAATCCAAACCACCTTATTCTTCTTCTTCTAGGTACCAGGTGTTTTCATTAATCATTGTGTTGGCCATTTCCACAAAAAAATCGTAAGCAACCTAATCTCTTCCTCTTTTTCTTCATGTAGTAGTAATCAACGATTCAAACCCTTCTCTTGTGTTGTGTTTCTAGAAGTAGTAATAATCTTCAACGACTGTCTTTGTTGTACTCCCCTTTTTGCTGTATTTTAAAAAAAATTCATGTTAGAGTAACTAATTTTTATATTATATTTAATTAATTATGACATCATTCCCCCCCCCCCCCCCCTCAACAAAAATCCTGGCTCCGTCACTGGGGGAGGGAGTTGTGATTTTGATGGATAACTGGCTGAAAGCAATCAGTTGGTGGTGCAGAAAAGTGAACTCTATTATGTAACGGTACCTGCTAGTTAATTGCAACATAGTTCATAAATTGTGACTATTCTTAAATATACCAATGCGATTTGGGAACAATTGTTTACCAAAAAAACTGCACATGCATGCGTGTGTCTATATATATATAGTAAGTCTAGTCAGCCTTGTTTGATGATCTTTTTTGAGTTTTTTTTTTTGAATTTTTTACATTTTTTTACCCTTCATCTTTAAAACACAACTATAAACACCACTTATAGAAGGGGTGAAATTATAAAAAAGTCAAAAAATATCCAAAAAAGACCAACAAACAAGGCTGACTAGAATTGTTGATATATATAAGGCACTTGAAGTAAAAATAATAAATAAGCACTCGCTAAGCAAGCTGCTTTAACGAACAAGTATGGAGTAAGTCTAGGCAGCCAGGGCTATCATTCATTTTTTTGCCAGAGTTTGGCTCTTTTACACTTTTACCCCTTCTTTTTAAAATTGTATAAGTGTAAAAAAACCCAACCCTAACCAAAAAAGGGTTGATTGCTCTATTTGTCTAGAATTTTTGTATTTGTAAAACTGTACAAGCTTCTTATTACTGAATGCCTTCTCAAACAAGCATATAAACCAATTAATATGCCATCGTATTACTATGTGAACCCTCAGTTTTCCATCGTATTACTATTGTGCCTTTTCCTGGTGGGAGACAATTACTAATAATTTTATCTTTATTTCTTAATGTTAAATTGGGAGAGTGTGTTCATTGCGGCATTCATCAAAAGGTAGTAGTAACAATTTTCCACCATGGTGGCCCATCGGACACCCTGTAATTCTTAAATCACATTGCCATTTTGTGGCAGACGTGGGAACATTATATTTCAATTTCCATAAAGACTTGTAGATGCTTGTCAAACAAGTAATAGTAAATGGATAAAGAACAACATCAAACAAATTTCCACTAGACCAAGAATTATTTGCATGCACCTTAACACTTTTTGGTAGGAGTGTTAATTGGTTACCGAAAACCGATCGAACCGGCCGAACTAAATCGAAATATAATCGAAAAGTTCGAACCGAGAAAAATTGAAACCAAACATTAGAAAATCGAACCGAACCGAACTGAGTTGGTTTAGTTAGATTTTGGTTTTTGTTTTTCACACATCCGAAACAACCGAACCGAACCAAACTCTTTCCCTTATCTTGTTTTTAATCCCCTAACTCTCTCTCTCTTATTTAATCTCCCACCAACTCACTCTTATTTAAATTCTCACCTCATTCCAATGCACCCCACGTCCCCACCCTCAATGTCATTTTTCTCTTTTTTTAACTATCTCCCTCTCTCTCGCTGTCCAACCACTTGCAAGTTGAGGTAAAGAGATGGAGTATGACTGAATCTTGTTGAAGAAAACCAAACTTTTTACTTGTTTGTTTGTAGCAAAGATGAGCAATGGTGATGACGACAACTTCGATACTTCTGATTTGATAAAAAAAACTTATTGCATGATGAAATTACGAGACTTGTGGAATCGTCATAGAAAGTTTTGGTCTTGTTCAAATCATCACATGGGTGTGGTGGAGATAGATGAAGATGCAAACAATGTAGTTATGGTTATAGTTTTTTGTATGATGTTTTAGTATTGTGTATATGAAAGATAGGGCAAAAATAATTTAATCTTATGGAATTATCAAATAAAATAGGCAAGAAAAAAATTGAAAGAATTATTTAAAAATGAATAGTCGGAGCCTTGAAACTATCTGTGTTCATCTGGCATTTGTTTTTCCTCTACTGCTTCCCCTTCTCTCTCTTTTATTTTATTTGTATTCTCTCTGTCTCTGAGTTTTCATCATTTACAAACCAAACTTCATTTCCTTATTTCCATTCTTTGTAGCTTGGACTTATTCCTTTTGTGCTAGAGCTAACTCGGTGTATGTAGCAGCGAAAAATAAATAAAAGAAAAAGAATAAAAGGGAAAAAACCAAAAATAACCGAACCAAAACCAAACCGATCGGTTTGGTTATTTATTTAATAAATGTGAAAACCGAACCGAATCGAGAACCGAATTCTTGGTTTGGTTCGATTTGATTTTGGTCCAACTTTAAACCGACCAAACCGATTAACACCCCTACTTTTTGGATGCGGAAATTTTATCTGCACCCATCATGTGTGACAAAGGAATGATGTTGTTTTTACAATAAAAATCAACAGTAAGAGAATGCTTATGCTTGTGGTTATATTTTAAAGATAATAGGTAAAAGTGTAAAAGAGCCCAACCTTAACAAAAAAAATGACTGATAATCCTGGTTGTCTAGAATTTTCGTATTTGTAAAGTAATTGCCTTAAAAAAACTGTACAAGCTTCTTATTACTGAACTTGATTAATTATTTTATTTTCAAACTTTGTTTTTAATCCAAAGAGATTGTTCAATTAAAAAGTACTTATGTTTAGGGGTGGGCATCCCATCCTGCGATCCCGTTTCTGGCTCGATTCCGTCCCGATTTTTTCGGGTCTTAATGGGATTGAATAATTCCATCATGATCCCGTCCCGATTTAGAATGGGATAGGATGAAGATTTTCAATCCCGCCAATCCCATCCTGTCCCGAACTAATTTTTCAATATTTATTATTTATTTATTTATTTATTTTAGGATTGCAATATTTGGATGCCCATACAAATTCCCCGATGCATATAACATTTTAACATCTAAATTTCTCAATGTCGTTAGGCTATCAACTCATATTTGAAGACCAATTTGTTTAATTGTATTTAACTAGGGTACATTCGATTTCATTGAAAACTTTGGATACTCAACCTATAATACAATTTAATGGGTTCCTAGTATCATCTCATTTGCAATGATAGATATGCATGAAAATTAAATTCTGTGAGAGATTCCAATGATAGCTTCATGTGCTTATTATGGCATAGGTTACATTATGTTTAGTTGATTGCATTTTGGTTTACTATTTCATTTTCAGCATAGTTATGTGTGAACATGCAATTTACTGAAGATCTATTTTAGTTATTGAAATTGCATAGTCAATTTGAAACACGTTGATCCTGTCCCGTCCCGATCCCGTATGAACGGGATGGGTCTATCTCGTCCCATCCCATCCCATCCCATGCCCACCCCTACTTATGTTTAGTGCAATTGAATTTTAGGTTACCAAAGTGATTTTTGTGGTAATTTCTCTCTTCAAAAAACATTTATTTTCAATTTGTCCACCCTTTAAAAAACATCTACGAAGTTTCAGAAAAGACATGAGAAGCTGCAACATTTTTTTTTTCAAAAACTCAAAGGAATACTTACTAGCCAACAAGTGCATGACACACATTCACTATTTTTTTTAACATGAGATAACGTCCAGGCGGACATATATACATGCAAATATGATGTTGTATGTTTGGCTGAAATACAAATTTAAAGAACCTGATCTAGAATACAAAATTCGAGATTGGATTTGAGTCTAATCGGGTGTATTGCTATCATATTAAAGTTTATATAGTCATACTAATTAAAACATTTGGAAATAAGTTGTACATGTTCACATGGTGTCCAAGAAAACTTGTTCCCCATGCCTTCATCAATTGTCAATGTGGTTTCAGAATTATTTACTAGAAAAACTTGTTCCTCATTGATGATTCACTATTGATAATTTACTAGAAAGGGATGCATAGACTCAGACTCATGCACCACCAAATACTTATCCACCCCCTTGTGCAATAATCTTATCATAATCAAAAAATTATACCCAATTTTTAAATAGTTATCTTACTTTGGTGTATAATCGTATCTGTGATAATCCAGATTTCGGTTTATTTAAAAATTATACCCCCTTGTGCAGCTCTAGTTGAGAAAAAAAGGCTTAAAACTGCATCAGATTTCGGTTTTATTGATAATCCAGGTGCAACAATTCCCATGAGTATTTGGTGGTTGCTTCCGCAATATGGTCTAGTAGGAGTATCTAATGTTTTCATAAGAATTGGCCTGCAAGAACTCTTTTACGACCAAGTCCCAAATGAATTGAAAAGTCTAGGTATTGCACTTTATTGGAGTATCTTTGGTGTAGCGAGCTTTCTTAGCGGATCCCTCGTCTTTGTTGTTGAGGAAATGAGCAGAATTGAAGGTGGAGATGGTTGGTTTTCAAACAACATCAACCGAGGACATCTTGATTACTTCTACTGGCTTCTTGCTGGACTTAGCGTTGTAGTTTTTGTAACTTAATTCGTACATTTTGCAAGATTATATATGTATAATAGACAAAATGTGTGATATAACATCCCCAAATTGGTATATGCAAGCATTGAGAGGGTAGTACCAGATCCTCTCCTTTTAAACTTCTGAAGTACAAATTTGAAAATTTATGAACACATTAGCTCAGACTGCATATTTAGATCAGATTAAGTACGAATAAATTTCACATACTGTTAGCTCGTATATTTTTCTCCATCAGCAAGCAATCCACTTCTTCCTTTGCTAGCCTTCCTAAATTTCTTACAACCAACAGGAATGCTGAATAGTAGTTTTAAATCTCTTCATAAATTTGGTTAGAACAGAACACCATGAGATGATAATAAACAGTTCCAAATGGATCGAAGGTTACATTACTCAATGTTCAAACTTGAAGCTAAATAGAAAACGACAAATATTTTTGTATTGTCCGTCCTCAAAGGAATAATCATAAAGAAAATGTTAAAAACAAAGAAACAAATGAAATTGAAAAGAATCTTTCTTTTCATATACGATGATGCCAACCTAATCACAGATTGACTCGTTTCTTTATAGTTTCAAGCAATAATGGTCTAACAAAATCAGCTTTATTGTGTTAGAACTAAAGAATGCTTCTGTCTACAATATAAGGTGTTTTGATTGGAGACATTAACTAGCTAGACAAGTGCAGAATGGCTAGCATGGATTTTAATGGTGGTGCTCCGCTGATAGGAGGCGGAGACAAGGAAGATATTGTAGTGGAAGGGATGTTGGACTACAAGGGAATGAAGGCTGTTCGATCAAAAACAGGTGGGTGGAGATCAGCGGCTTATACTATAGCAGTTGAGGTAGGTGAGAGGACTGCGTTTTACGGGATCTCTTCCAATCTCATAACTTATCTAACTGGACTTCTACATCAGTCAACTGCCCTTGCTGCTGTTAATGTCAATGCTTGGTCTGGTGTTGTTTCCATGCTCCCCCTGCTTGGTGCCCTTGTGACAGACTCATATCTTGGTAGATATCGCACGATCCTTTACTCTTCTGTTCTTCATGTGATGGTTAGTAAATTTTTATCTTGAACTTGACTGCATATTAATGTATTTGTTTGCAGAAGTTTTTGCAGAATTTTGGTATCAACGATGAATTCTTATTATCTAAAACTGTATGCAATAACAGGGCCTTGGAATGTTAACTCTATCAACTTTAGTTCCTCTTAGTGAATTTCAAGTCATTCTCTTCTTCTCCTCATTGTACATTGTAGCCATTGCACAAAGTGGCCATAAACCATGTGCACAAGCTTTCGCAGCAGACCAATTCAATAGTCAAGACCCCCAAGAATCACAATCAAGGAGTTCCTTCTTTAATTGGTGGTACTTTGGGATATGTATGGGCACTCTATTTTGTGTCCCAACCCTGGCATACATTCAGGAAATTTTCAATTGGACTCTGGGGTTTGGACTTCCTTGCATTTCAATGGCGTCCGCCCTTATTATCTTGGTTCTTGGAACAAAAACATATCGGTATAGTCTGAAAGATGAGAAGAGTCCATTCATTGAAATTAGGCTAGTGTTTGTTGTTGCAGCAAAGAACTGGAAATCCACTTTAGCTCCATCAGTCGACATGGAAAAAGAAGCAACGGAAAGGTCTCACCAATTCAAGTATGTCTGATTCAGGAATGAGTTCAGCTACACTGCAAAATTAATATAGTCATATTATCTGTCTTCTAATCCAAAACATTTACTAATTGACAGGTTTCTTGACAAAGCATTGATCGATGTATCTGACAGTCAGGATTATGACTCAACTAAAAAGCGAACAATATGCACCATTGAGCAGGTCAATGATGCAAAATCGCTACTAAGATTGTTTCCAATATGGTGCACATGTTTGATGTATGCAACTGTGGTTGCTCAAGTAGACACATTGTTTACCAAACAAGGTAGCACCATGGTTCGATTACTAGGCCCAAGCTTCCAAGTCCCACCTGCCTCTCTTCTAAGTGTTAGTAGCTTATCGATAGTTCTCTTCATTCCAATCTATGATCGTGTCATCGTCCCTATTGCTAGAGTTTTCTCAAACAAGCCCTCTGGCATTACAATGCTTCAAAGAGTTGGTTTTGGTATTATCCTATCTATGATCACTATGGTGGTGGCAGCTCAAGTTGAGAAAAAAAGACTTAAAACCGCATTTGATTTCAGTTTGATAGATAATCCAGGAGTGACAGTTCCCATGAGTATTTGGTGGTTGCTTCCACAATATTGCTTGATTGGAATAGCTGATGTTTTCACAAGGATTGGTTTGCAAGAGTTTTTCTATGACCAAACCCCAACTGGATTGAAAAGTCTCGGTATTGCCCTGTATTGGAGTATCAGTGGCATAGGGAGCTTTCTTAGTGGATTTCTCATTTCTTTCACTGAGAAAGTTAGTAGTAATGATGGAGGAGATAGTTGGTTTTCAAGCAACATCAACCGGGGACATCTTGATTACTTCTATTGGCTTCTTGATGGGTTCAGTGCGGTAGCCTTTGTAACTTATTCCTATTTTGCAAGATTATATGTGATATTCAAAAGTTATTTTGACCCTCTCCATACACATTGCTCTATGTAATCCCCTCGCGTAAGCTTGAAACTTGTGAAGTACAAAATTGCAAGTTTATGGAACACATGTAGCTGATCAGCATACATCACTCATACTGTTGGTCTAGTTTTGCCATTAACATCATTTCATTGATCTTTAGATCAGATTTGAATAAAATTAAAAAGAGATCTTACATTTCATTAGCTTGTATGTAAAACCACCACAACACGAGATGTCAAGGTAAATTGAATTCCGTATCAGAAATGAATTGTCAACTTGTACCTGAACATTCAAGACTAACTTGAACAACATACTTCATTCGCATGTAGTGTAACCAAATTGAATCTGTTGTGACAGCTCTCTGTAAATCCTTACGGAAGGAATGTTGCAAAGACGGCCTTTCAATAAAAAACTGGTGGGTAGAGAACAGCGGCTTTTATCATAGGAGTTGAGGTAGGTGAGAGGATTGCATTATACGGGATCTCTTCCAACCTAATAACTTATCTCATCAAACCTCTCTGCCAGTCTACTGCCATTGCTGCTGTAATTGTAAATGTCAATACTTGGTCTGGCGTTGTTTTCCATGCTTCCCCTCCTTGGTGCTCTGGTGGCTGATTCATATCTCGGTAGATATCAGATGATCCTCTTTTCTTCTGTTCTTTACGTGATGGTTAGTAAATATTATCTCAATTAGCTTACATTGCTGAATTTACCATTTCCAAAAGTCTGCCACCTTACTATGATCGTAGATACTCAAATACGCCCTTACAAAATGCTTTTAATTCTGGTCTACTATAACTGTTGACTCACATCTATTTGAAATATGTGGTTTCGTTCATTAAGTTTATTAATGTATTATCTTGTAAAGTTTTGCAGAAACTTTGGAAGCTAAGATGAATGGTTATTATCTAATAATGTATGCAATAACGGGGCCTTGGAATGTTAACTCTATCAACTCTACTTTCCCCTACTGAATTTCAAGCGATTTTGTTCTTTGCTTCATTGTACATAGTAACCATTGCACAAGGTGTTAAAGAATAGAAGTTTACCTATTTACAAAATAGAAAAATGTTACAGAATAGAATATGTTAGGAAAGTAAGAATAGAATAGAAGTCTTAGGTTTTCTATCATGTTATGTCAGAGTTACCTTTATAAGCTTGTGTTTTATTCAATGAATTTACACAGTGATATTACAACACAATAATATTTCAACACAATTCTTTACATGACATCAGAGCTTGGGTGAACAAAAGTGGAGGTTGATTTTTCCTCGTCGAAGCCCCTCCAAGCCCTACAATGAGTGCCACGGTAGTCGCGGCTGGCTGCACCCATGGAAATCCCTCAAAAGAAAGGAAAAGAAGTTTTAAAACTTTTCGCACTATTGGCACTTCAAGCTTTACTTAGTACCACCAAAAGTAAAAAAATGTTTTCAACTCAACAAAGAACAACAATAACATCTCTCTCTGGCGCACACGATAACAACACCTAGACAGATGTAAACCATGCGATCTTTCACTCGTCAACTCTTTCTCCTTGTCACAAGTTGATCGCACATCAAATCGCACAACAGGGAAGAAATGAAGTAGAAGAAACGGAGAGAAAAGAAAGAATTTTGAATATCTTTCACTCCATTATTCACACCCACCACCTTGAGTCATGATTTCTTTATATAGGAATCATCCAAAATCTGTGTTGACTCGAATTGAGCAATACCAAGACTCGAATTGAGTCATGATTTCTTCATACATGAATCATCCATAATTTTTCAGAATTCGACAATCACTCGACAGTAATGATTTCATCACCAAATATGACTTCAAACTTTCCTCCAAGCTACACATTTCGTTTGCGTCTACATGTCCAGCTTACGGGGAAGTCTTAAAGAATAGAAATCTACATATGTTACAAAATAGGAAAGTGTTACGGAATATGATATGTTAGGAAAGTCAGAATAGAATAGAAGTCTTAGGTTTCCTATCTCCATAAGGTCAGGTCAGAGTTAGCTTTATAAACTTGTATTCTATTCAATGAATTTACACAGTGATATTACAACACAATAATATTTCAATACAATTATTTACACAAGGTGGCCACAAACCATGTGCACAAGTTTTTGCAGCTGACCAATTCGATAGCCAAGACCCTCAAGAGTCCAAATCAAGGAGTTCCTTCTTCAATTGGTGGTTTTTTGGATATGTTTGGGCATTCTATTTTCCTTCTCAACCTTAACATACATTCAAGAAAATGCGAATTGGACTCTGGGGTTTGGACTTCCTTGTATTTCAATGGTGATTGCCCTTGTGATCTTACTTTTAGGAACAAAAACATGTCATTATAGTGTGAAAGAAGAGAGGAATCCATTTACAGAAATTGGGCTAGTGTTTCTTGTTGCGGCCAAGAACTGGAAATCCACTTCAGCTCCATCAGTTGATATCAAAAAGGAAATCTCCCCAGTTTAAGTGAGGCCAATTAATGTATTGAGTTCATGCCAAAAATGTTGTTCTATATATCTTCTAATCACATTTTTTTATTTATTAGACATATAGGTTTCTTGACAAAGCATCGATCAATGGATGTAACGATCAAGATGACTTAACAAAGAACCCCACAGTTTGCACTGTTGAACAGGTGAACAGCGCAAAATCTATTCTAATATTGATTCCGATATGGTGCTCAAGTTTGATGTATGCCATTGTGGTTGCTCAAATAGGCACATTCTTTACCAAGCAAGGTAGCACCATGGATAGATCATTAGGCCCAAACTTCCAAGTCCCACCTGCCGCAATTTTTAGTGTTACTAGCTTAACAATCGTTGTCTTACAATGCTTCAAAGAGTAGGTTCACAGAGTAGGTTTTGGTATTATCCTATCTATGGTCACCAATGAGTATTTGGTGGTTGCTTCCACACAATATTGCTTGATAGGAGTAGCTGATGTTTTCACAATGATTGGTTTTTGTATGACCAAATCCGAAATGGATTAAAAAGTCTTGGCATTGCGTTGTACGTTTTGGAATATCTTTGGCGTAGCACATTTTCTTGGTGGATTTCTCATTTTTTTCATTGACAAAGTTAGTACCATTGGTGGAGGAACTAGTTGGTTTTCAAGCAACATCAACCAATAAGGACATCTTGATTACTTCTATTGGTTTCTTACAGGCTCAGCGCGATAGCCTTTGTAACTTACTGGTAATCTGCAAGATTATACATGTTTAATAGACTAGAATGAAATAGCAAATTTGTTTGATTTTTCTTTAATCTTTTTGGTTGATCTAGTAGCTTAAAGAAAATGCTCATACAATTACTTGGGGATTTTGATTTTTTTTTTCAAGTAAATTTGACATTCCTTCCAATAGCCAATCTCTATAATTACTATTAATTTTCTTGTTGTTTGATTAGAGTGAAATAATTAAATTATTTTTGGCTCCCATAGAAGTCCTTTCAGAAATGGTGGAGAATGACTAGATTTGATAATTGTGGGAGAAGATAAAGTTTTCAATAATCTATCCCAAAATAATCATCTTTCAAAACAATTGAACATGGGAAAAGATCCTTCCAATAGCCAATCTCTATAATTAATATTATCTTTCTAAATGGCGAGGAAACCAGCGAGGGGATGGTGTGATAACTCACCCCTCGAGATGCGCACTTGGATCTTCGAGATGCGCAACAATGCGAATCTCAAGGGGGATGAGTGGTAAAACTCCTCCCCCTCGCTGGTTTCCTCGACAGTGAGAAAGGTTGTTCTTTATGACTTGGAAGTCATTATGGCCTAATAAACTACAATATTTATATTAATAATTGAACTAAAACAGATGCTTCTTACATAATATGTAGAGTGGTTTGATTGCAGGGACAGTGTGAAGTAGAGAATGGCAGGCCACATTCTCGATGGTAGTAATGATGGTGGTGCTCCACTCCTGAGGCAGAGGAGGGGGAGACATGGTGGTGGAAGGGATGGTAGACTACAAAGGAAAGAAGGCTGTTGGATCAAAGGAGATAGCTGAGAGATTTGCCTTCATGGGTATCTCTTCGAACCTCATAACTTATCTAACCGGGCCTTTTCTGTCAGTCAACTGCCAGTGCCGCTGTTAACGTGAACGCCTGGAATAGTGCTTTCCTTGCAAACTCATATCTTGGTAGATATCGAATGATCCTCTTTGCTTCACTTCTCTATCTTATTGTTAGTAAATCATTCCTTCCATTTTGTTCATTTTAGGCAGAACAACTAAGTTGGTAGTACTATGCTATCTTACATACTAATCTTCCAAATTTGGATGCAATAACAGGGCCTTGGACTATTAACTCTGTTAGCTCTACTTCCTTCATTCAGCCTAATCATTTGCCAAGACAGCAGTAACAACAGCAACTCATGCTCTCCTCCTCAATATCAAGTCATTCTCTTCTTCATCTCATTGTAAATAGTAGCCCTTGCACAAGGTGGCCACAAACCATGCACACAAGCCTTTGGTGCTGATCAATTCAACCCCCAAGATCCCGAAGAGTCCAAATCAAGGAGATCATTCTTCAACTGGTGGCTCTTTGGTTTATGTTGGGGCATGTTGTTTTCATTCTCAATCGTCACCTACATACAAGATAACATGAATTGGGCTCTAGGATTTGGAATTCCTTGGATTTCTATGGGAATTGCCCTCGGTGTTTCCTCATGGGAACTAAGACGTATAGATATAGTGTCAAAGAAGATGAAGGGAACCAATTTACAAAAATTGGAGTAGTGTTTGTTCTTGCCGCGAGGAACTGGAGATGCACCATAAAATTGTCTGATATTGAAGGGGAAGCTATTGAAAGAACTCACCAATTCAAGAAAGATAAATGATCAAAAATTTCCACACCTTATATAAGTTCACTTAGGCAAACCATTGCTGAAAGATTATTTCTATCTTGACAGGTTCCTTGACAAAGCATTAATTGATATATCAGACGATCAAAACATCGTAAAGAAGGACAAAACAGTATGTTGTGTTAGTCAAGTCAACAATGCCAAAACAATACTACAATTGATGTATGGAACTGCATGTGCTCAAGGATCCACATTCTTCACTAAGCAAGGAATATTTCGTTATTTCGAGATCAAAGAGTACGTTATTTTGAGTTATCTAGAAATATTTTAGTGTTTTTACATAAATTACAACATTTTCATGTAAAACCCATACAGTTATGAAGCAAATTATATTTTTCTCCCGAAATATCGTCATTTTTGGTGTAAAACCCAAAACATTATGAAGAAAATTACATTTATAGGGATTACTTACGTACTTGGGCTTAATTTAATAGATTTAATGTGTTTCTGAGGTTAATTTACTTGTATCTTATTTTTCCAAATATTCATACATGTTTGACATACTCTTGAAATGTTTAACTTTTTTTTTTTTTTTTTTAAATTACATACAACGAAAACTTCTTGAAATTAGAAGACCGAAATTAATTCAAAGAAATTACAATCCTTGGATTTTATTCATATCCCACAACAGTTGTATAATAATTACGATGCATCTTTATACCCTTTCCCAGTGCGATTTTATTCATCTTTGGAGAACTTGAATAGCATTCTATGATCCCAGAAGAGTGCACACACGTGCATCCTTGTACACTTTCCCAGGGCGACAAACATAACCCTTGCTTGGAGCACAATGGATGTCTTCTGAGCATATACACAACCCGTCAAGTGCACATCCTTCTTTGGTTATTGTTACACTGCCTCTCAACCCAAGAATTTGATCAGTCCATTCATTAGAAAACAATCCCCTTGGATCATACTTCTCCTTCACCTTCAAGAAATTTTTAGCTTTCCCAAATTTCTTGATCACATCAATAAATGCAACATTACGATTCTTTCCCCAATGTGGTAATCCTCCATACTTGAACACCGCCATTTGTTCCACTTCTTCCAGAATATCTTCATACAACCTAGGCTTTAATGGATCCCTACTTTTGTAATAAACCGTATCAAAATCAATTGAATCCTCTTGTATGCCCAAATATGCACTAGACGCTTTTATGTAGCGAATGACTATTCCAGCATAGAGGTCCAAATTACAAAAGGCTTCGGGTTTCAACTGCCTGAGCTTCTTAAAATCTTCAATAAATTTCTTGGCATTTGGCAATGAAAGGCTGATGGCTGTTTCGTAATACAATGTACCATTGATTCTTGGTTCCCAAAAACAGTAAGTGTTGAGAGCACTTGAAGGACTAGTGAAACAGCTTCCAGAGGCTTGTATGTTGTTTTGATACCCAATTATGGGAAATCCTTTGAAAGTAGTTCCATCGTTTGTGTATCCAAGTCCATTCGACAAGGCTGTTGAAATGCGTTGTTTCGCATTCACGCACTTTCCAGAGATATTGTTATTTGACTCTTGATCAACCTCTGTTATAAAAATAATGATATAAAAATCAACTATACTATGTCCTATTTTAATTGCCTAATTTACCAATACTATCCAAGACATACTTGGATTTTCAAAATTTACATGGTCTAAATGTTGAGTTAGATTTTTACAGTTGATTTGGCAAAAGCTAGGGTATGGCTCGAGCCAGTGTAGTATTTGCTCCAACCTACCAACTTGCAGTCCTAGCTATCTTAAGAAGTCAAAATACATATATGTAGTGCATACAATAATTCTTGATCGTGGAAATGTATTAAAAAAAATTTAACTTATTTTTCTTCGAATAGTATATACTTTCGTAGTACATTTAAATAACTCTAGATCCGTAGAAATGAGTTTGTGGTGTTCTTTAGCCCTTTTTTCAATAGCTTGTTTGACTGTTCGCTTAAATCCTTTAGAAATAATTTGAACGTGATCACGTGGTTTGATATTTGCTCCACCCTAACAACTTGCAATCCTAATTATGTCTAAAAAGTCAAAATGTCTATATATGTAGTATATATAAATATTCTTGCTTGTGGAAATGTGTTTCAATCTTTTTTTTTATATATATCAAAAGTGTAATGGCTTAGTGGTTGAACAGCGACGGATGATGTTTTATGGAAATGTGTTTAGTGATGCTCTTTAGCCTTTTTTTTCATAGCTTGTTTCACAGGTTCGCTTAAACCCTTTAGAAATATTTGTAAGTGATTACGCTGCGTGTTTCAGCCTTTTTTTTGATCCGTGGAAATGTGTTTGGTGGTGTTCTTTTTCCACATAGCTTGTTTAACATGTAAGCTTAAAGACTTTAAAAATAATTACTATATGATCAAGCGGTGTCATTTCCAAATTATTAGTTGCTGCCCCACCATAATCGAAAAATGGCTGCCATACATGTGAAGCCTAAGTTCATGGGATTTTTATTATTTTTTCACATCCCGTTAAAGTGTGGTGTGAGAAATAAATAGTAATTTGGTGTAATTTTCATGCTTTAATGTTTTTTTTTCAATATAATAAATCAGTTAGTTTTATATTTTTATAATTATATGCTTCGTTAAATCATTTTAAATTCTTTTACACAACAATAATATACTTAAATTGTCACCCAATGTACATCAACTTACAACATGATGTATATCATTACCATCATGTAACCAAAGCCTCCACTCATTACTAATATCACATAAAGATAGACTACTCGCTTAAGATTATTAATCAAATTCACAAAAAGTTACCAACCACAAAATTTGAAGTTACTTGGACGAGATATCACAATTAAAATTTTATTTAATAGTCGAGTTATGTCGAATGTAATGGAAATGAGCTTTGATGATGATGATGAGTCAAGTCGTGTCAAATTCTTGGCTCTACCCATGCCTTTGTGGCATGAATTATGAGAGTGATGTAGCATGAGACTGAGTGCACACAACGTTTGAAATGCTAAAACTCTCATTGATGGTCACATTGACCAAAACTTGACTTTATTAAGGCGATTTCATATCACATGCAACTTTATTCTGGAATTTTTTTTAATAGTTATCATGAAGTGCTTGACCTGCAAAGTATATTACTGAGATTTAACTAAATATAAGAATCTAATGGATCACAAAGAACTTAAAACACTGAGAGATAAGTTTCATCTAATGGCTGAGATTCGTTTCATCAAATGGTTGAGACTTAAAGTTAGCATTTATGTTTTACCTTCAATCGCTCCCCAATAAGAATGCATGAGTTCTATTCTCATATTCAATATTTCGATATATATTTATCTTGAAATTTAAAGTAAAATAAACTTTATTATTATATTTAACTTTTATCATGCCAGCGGCACAAAGAATACCCAGTATAAATGAATGAAGAACTTTTTCAAAATGGAAGAGACGTGAATGGCAGAAGAAAGAATGAAGGTGCCACCCTCATCGGGGAGGGAGTTGTGATTTTGATGGATAACTGGCTGAAAGCAATCAGTTGGTGGTGTAGAAAAGTGAACTCTATTATGTAAGGGTTCCTGCTAGTTAATTGCAACATAGTTTATAAATTGTGACTATTCTTATATATACCGATGCGATTTGGGGACAATTTTTTACAAAGAAAACTGCACATGCATGCGTGTGTGTATATATATATATATATATAGTTAGTTAGTTAGTCTAGTCAGCCTTGTTTGTTGGTCTTTTTTGAGTTTTTTTTTGAATTTTTTACCCTTTCTCTTTAAAACAAAACTATAAACACCATTTATAGAAGGAGTGAAATTATAAAAAAAGTCAAAAAATATCCAAAAGAGACCAACAAACAAGGCTGACTAGAATTGTTGATATATATATATATAAGGCACTTGAAGTGAAAATGATAAATAAGCACTCGCTAAGCAAGCTGCTTTAACAAACAAGTATGGAGTAAGTCTAGGCAGCCAGGGCTATCTGTCATTTTTTTGTCAGAGTTTGGCTCTTTTACACTTTTACCCCTTCTTTTTAAAATTGTATAAATGTAAAAAAGCCAAACCCTAACCAAAAAATGGTTGATTGCTCTAATTGTCTAGAATTTTTGTATTTGTAAAACTGTACAAGCTTCTTATTACTAAATGCCTTCTCAAACAAGCATATAAACCAATTAATATACCATCGCATTACTATGTGAACCCTCAGTTTTCCATGTTATTTGCTTTGGTAAAAAAAAAGAAGAAGCCATTGTGCCTTTTCCTGAAGGGAGACAATTACTAATAATTTTATCTTTATTTCTTAATGTTAAAGTGGGAGAGCGTGTTCATCGCGACATTCATCAAAAGGTAGTAGTAACGATTTTCCACCATTGTGGCTCATCGGACACCCTATAATTCTTAAATCACATTGCCATTTGTGGTTGACGTGGGAACATAAGATTTCAATTTCCATAAAGACTTGTAGATGCCCGTCAAACAAGCAATGGTAAATGGCTAAAGAACAACATCAAACAAATTTCCAATGGACCAAGAATTATTTGCATGCTGTTAATTGGTTACCGAAAACCGATCGAATCGGCCGAACCAAATCAAAATATAACTGAAAAAATTCGAACCGAGAAAAATTGAAACCGAACATTAGAAAATCAAACCGAACCGAACTGAGTTGGTTTAGTTCGATTTCGGTTTTTGTTTTTCACACATCCGAAACAACCGAACCAAACCAAACTCTTTCCCTTATCTTGTTTTTAATCCCCTAACTCTCTTTCTCTTATTTAATCTCCCACCAACTCACTCTTATTTAAATTCTCACCCCATTCCAATGCACCTCACGTTCCCACCCTCAATGTCTTTTTTCTCTTTTTTTAACTCTCTCTCTCTCTCGCTATCCAATCACTTGCAAGTTGAGTTAAAGAGATAGAGTTTGACTCAATCTTGTTGAAGAAAACCAAAATTTTCACTTGCTTGCTTGTAGCAAAGATGAGCAATGGTGATGACGACAACTTTGACACTTCTGATTTGATAAAAAAAAACTTCTTGCAGGATGAAATTACGAGACTTGTGGAATCGTCATAGAAAGTTTCGGTCTTGTGCAAATTCACATGGGTGTGGTGGAGATAGATGAAGATGCAAACAATGTAGTTATGGTTATATTTTTTGTATGATGTTATAGTATTGTGGTATATGAAAAATAGGGCAAAAATAATTTAATTTATGGAATTATCAAATAAAATAGGCAAGAAAAAATTTGAAAGAATTATCTATAAATGAATAGTCGGAGCCTTGAAACTATCTGTGTTCATTTGGCATTTGTTTTTCCTCTACTGCTTCCCCTTTTCTCTCTTTTATTTTATTTGTATTCTCTCTGTCTCTGAGTTTTCATCCTTTGCAAACCAAACTTCATTTCCTTATTTCCATTCTTTGTAGTTTTGACTTATTTCTTTTGTACTAGAGCTAACTCGGTTGTATGTAGCAGCGAAAAATAAATAAAAGAAAAAGAATAAAAAGGACAAAACAAAAAATAACAGAGCTGAAACTAAATCGATCGGTTTGGTTATTTATTTAATAAATGTGAAAACCGAACCGAACCGAGAACCGAATTCTTGGTTTGGTTCGATTTGCTTTTGGTCCAACTTTAAACAGACCAAACCGATTAACACCCCTACTTTTTGGATGCGGAAATTTTATCCGCACCCATCATGTGTGACAAAGGAATGATGTTGTTTTTACAATAAAAATCGACAGTAAGAGAATGCTTATGCTTGTGGTTATATTTTAAAGATAATAGGTAAAAGTGTAAAAGAGCCCAACCTTAACGAAAAAAAATGACTGATAATCCTGATCCCGTTCCCGTTTCGATCCCGTCCCAATTTTTTCGGGTATTAATGGGATTGAATAATTTCATTCTGATCCCGTCCCGTCCCGATTTAGAATGGGATAGGATGGGATGAAGATTTTCAATCCCGCCAATCCCATCCCGTCCCGAACTAATTTTTCAATATTTATTATTAATATTTATTTATTTATTTATTTTAGGATTGCAATATTTGGATGCCCATACAAATTCCCTGATGCATATAATATTTTAGCATCTAAATTTCTCAATGTCGTTAGGCTATCAATTCATATTTGAAGACCAATTTGTTTAATTGTATTTAACTAGGGTACATTCGATTTCATTGAAAACTTTGGATACTCAACCTATAATACAATTTAATGAGTTCCTAGTATCATCTCATTTGCAATGATACATATGCATGAAAATTAAATTGTGTGAGAGATTCCAATGATAACTTCATGTGCTTATTATGACATAAATTACATTATATTTAGTTGATTGCATTTTGGTTTACTATTTCATTTTCAGCATGGTTATGTGTGAACATGCAATTTACTGAAGATCTATTTTAGTTATTGAAATTGCATAGTCAATTTGAAACACGCTGATCCCGTCCCGATCCCGTATGAATGGGATGGGTCTATCTCGTCCCATTCCGTCCCGTGCCTACCCCTACTTATGTTTAGTGCAATTGAATTTTAGGTAACCAAAGTAATGATTTTTGTGGTCATTTCTCTCTTCAAAAAACATTTATTTTCAATTTGTCCACCCTTTAAAAACATCTATGAAGTTTCAGAAAAGACATGAGAAGCTGCAACATTTTTTTTTCAAAAACTCAAAGGGATACTTACTAGCCAACAAGTGCATGACACACATTCACTATTTTTTTTAACATGAGATAACGTCCAGGCGGATATATATACATGCAAATATGATGTTGTATGTTTGGCTAGAATACAAAATTCATAAGAATTCCCATGAGTATTTGGTGGTTGCTTCCACAATATGGTCTAGTAGGAGTATCTGATGTTTTCATAAGAATTGGCCTGCAAGAACTCTTCTACGACCAAGTCCCAAATGAATTGAAAAGTCTAGGTATTGCACTTTATTGGAGTATCTTTGGTGTAGCGAGCTTTCTTAGCGGATCCCTCGTCTTTGTTGTTGAGGAAATGAGTCGAATTGGAGGTGGAGATATTTGGTTTTCAAACAACATCAACCGAGGACATCTTGATTACTTCTACTGGCTTCTTGCTGGACTTAGTGTTGTAGTTTTTGTAACTTTCGTACATTTTGCAAGATTATATGTGTATAATAGACAAAATGTGTGATATAACATCCCCAAATTGGTATATGCAAGCATTGAGAGGGTCTGGTCTCTCCTTTTAAACTTTTGAAGTACAAATTTGAAATTTTATGAACACATTAGCTCAGACTGCATATTTAGATCAGATTAAGTACGAAGAAATTTCACATATTGTTAGCTCGTATATTTTTCTCCATCAGCAAGCAATCCACTTCTTCCTTTGCTAGCCTTCCGATTCACCCAACAGGAATGCTGAATAGTAGTTTTAAATCTCTTCATAAATTTGGTTAGAACAGAACACCATGAGATGATAATAAACAGTTTATTGAGAATATTCTCATGATTATGCTATTGAATATGGCATTGAGAATATTCTTATGATTATGCTATGATTATGCCATTGAATATAGTCTTGATTATGTAATATAGTACATTAGGATGATTGCTTTGTATAAAGAAGTTAGCAGATTGTTAGGGTGACTAGGAGTTGCCTATAATGGCAGAATAACTTGTATATAAACAACATAGATCAATGAAAAGAGTAAGGCATTATTCTCACTGTTTTCTTGTCATGGTATTAGAGCCAAAGTAGACGCTGTGGAGCGACGCTTGTTAGAACCATTTAGTGTGTTCAGATCCTCTCCTGAACTTGATGAAGTATCATTTTGCAGTGCACCGAGATTATTAGACATGGTTACAATTTCAGACCATTGCCCAAAACCAGAAATCTTGATCCTAGCTCCTGCTGTGCCGATACTATGAATACGATCTTGCCGATTGCAGATCTTGATTGCAGACAGATCTTGATCTGAAGAAGAACAGCGAGAAGGGATCTAAGAGACTTCTTGCACATATTTCACACATATGAGACACTCCTTTACCATTTCTGGGTTGAGGCCTCTCATTCAGAAACAGAACTCTAGCACTGTTGATCACATATGTTTGAACTCCACTTATGTCAAGCACTTTTTTTGTATCTCAGCCACTCTCACCACATCATGATATGATGACCTCCTTATTTGAATGACTTTATGATCCTTGTGTTTGGAGGATCAACAATAGAAACAGAAGAAGTCACAATTGCAATCAAGGCAGTACATGTTGCATTCACTCCTTGCTGCATCTCCATTACTAATCTTGATAGTAGATCTATTACTAATTCCTGCAGATTGAAAAGAAGGGTGTGGACAACAATGGCTCTATTACTAATCTTGATAGTAGATCTGAAGCAGACAGATCTTTATTGCAGTTTGCAGATTGCAGATTGCAGTTTTTTATTACAGATTCGTACAGATCTTCAACGATCTTCAAGTTTGCAGATTGCAGATTGCAAATCTTGATTTCAGAACTAAGAAGGAACCTCTGGCCTGATTCATCAGCTGAAGCTGCTGCAACCGTCGCTCCTACTCCTTCACAAACCATCGCCAACATCTCCTCTTTCTCCTCTTCTGTTTATTCTCTCTCTTTATAAGAGAAGAGGTTTTCACAGCCTCCAAAGAAGGGGAGGAAGACTGGTCAACGAGGGAGAACACAAACCTCTTTCTTCTTTGCAAATTCTGATAAAGCGAAGATGATGATGAGATAAAGAGCCTTACGGTTCTTCTTTCAATCTCTCTGTCTCTCTCTTTTTAGCTCTGTCTTCCTTGTTCATCAGCTGCAGCTGCTCTGTCTTCCTTGTTCGCTGCTTCTGTTGTTGGAGTTTGGATGAAAGAAAACTCTCAATTTTAGTTTATTGAGATGTCTGCTGAACCAGTGGTATACCGGTGTTTTGTTGGTGGCCTTTCATGGTCAACATCTGACAGAGGTTTGCAAACTGCATTTGAAAAGTTTGGTCATCTTGTTGAGGCAAAGGTAGTGGTGGACAGGGACTCTGGTCGATCTCGTGGATTTGGCTTTGTCACTTTCGATGAGAAGA
The DNA here is from genome assembly GCA_003290165.1 of Berberis thunbergii. Classification (NCBI taxonomy): domain Eukaryota; kingdom Viridiplantae; phylum Streptophyta; class Magnoliopsida; order Ranunculales; family Berberidaceae; genus Berberis; species Berberis thunbergii. The sequence continues at coordinate 73,214 of QNQO01002408.1, forward strand.
AAGCAATGGAAGAGGCTATTGACGCGATGAATGGTATGGATCTAGATGGACGACCTATTACTGTGGATAAAGCACGGCCCCATCAAGGTGCTGGTCGCGGTAGAGGGCAATCAAGTGTTCGAGGCCGTAGTCAAGGAACCACGGGTACGCATCGTGTCAATGTTACTCAGACAGGTTCTACTGGGACAGGAGTGACTGAGACAGATACATCTCCACTGCCTGAGCCGAATACCACTCAGTGGCAGACACTTCTCCAAATGCTGGGCGGGTCAAAATCCGCAACGACCGATAAGATGATTGGTAAGCCTTGGATTATTGACACGGGAGCTTCGAATCACATGACTAGCACGATTGGGGATCTCCGTGACTTAAGGGCGATTGCTCAATGTCCCATGGGATTGCCAGATGGGAGTAACGCTATAGCCACAAAAGAGGGGACAGTCCTTCTTGACAGAAATTTCTGTTTTCAAAATGTTCTTTATGTGCCAGGGCTAACTTGCAATCTAATTTCTGTGTCGCAATTGACTGATCACTATAACTGTTTTGTCCAATTCACTAATGATCTGTGTGTTATACATGACCGCACTTCGAGGATGCTGATTGGTGCGGGTGAACGACGCGATGGACTCTATTACTTCCGGGGGCTGCCACAGGTTCACGCTGTAAAGGCCAATAGTGTGGTGTCTCTTGATCTTTGGCACCAGCGACTGGGTCATCCATCTCTACAAGTAACAAAGTTAGTTCCCGAAGTAAGTTTTAGTGAAATGAAAAATCGCTTGAATAAAAACTGTGATGTCTGCCAGAGGGCAAAGCAAAGTAGAGATAAGTTTCCTGTTAGTGAACATAAAGCTTCGACTATTTTTGAACTTATTCACACTGATTTATGGGGACCTTATAGAACAACTTCTTCTTGTGGTGCTTCTTATTTTTTGACCATTGTTGATGATTTTTCCCGTGCTGTATGGATTTATTTACTTGTTGATAAGAAAGAGGTCTCCCATACTCTTCAAATGTTTTTCTCGATGGTTAAGAGACAATTTGACAAAAAGGTAAAAATTTTGAGGAGTGATAACGGCACTGAATTCACTTGCCTACGACAATATTTTCTTGATCATGGGATTGTTTTTCAAACGACCTGTGTGGGAACACCTCAACAAAATGGGCGGGTTGAACGGAAACACCAACATATTTTGAACGTAGCTCGGGCGCTGCAATTTCAAGGCTCTCTTCCTATTGAGTTTTGGGGAGAATGTGTGTTGACGGCTGGATACTTGATAAATAGGACTCCCTCCTTGGTTTTGAATGGGAAAACACCTTATAGTGTCTTGTATGGCAGCACACCCACTTACGATCACTTGCGCATTTTGGGGTCCTTGTGTTATGCGCATGTGCAGACGGGGGATAAGTTTGCTAGTAGAAGTCGGAGGTGCGTCTTTGTTGGGTACCCTTATGGAAAAAATGGGTGGCGTTTGTATGACTTGGAGAAACGAGATTTCTTTGTTTCTCGTAATGTTGTATTCTCGGAAGGAGTTTTTCCCTTTGCAGATAATTTTAATTTAGACCACGATGGTCTGCCTAATATCGAGGCGGTTCAAGAGGACTTTGAGGAGACATCTACGCCTGTTTTGAGGGGGCGTGCCGAGGAGTTTATACAGCCGGATAGGGCTGCTGGGCAGTCGGCATGTGCCGAGGAGTTTGTTCAGCCAAATAGAGCTGTTGGACAGTCGGCGTGTGCCGAGGATGGGCCAAATGCTGGTGCCGAGGCGTCTGTACAGCCGGATGAGGCTGCTGGGCAGCCGGTTTGTGCGAATCAGGAGGACAACCCGGACGCAAGTCAGGAAGATGTGTTGGGCAGGGGTCAACGTAGAAGGCAAGCCTCAGTACGACTCCGTGATTATGTTACTCATACCATTCAGAAAATGAGTCCATCCGTACCACCTTCACCCGTACCACGGCATTCCTCAGGTACACCCTATCCTATAGCACATTATGTGAATTGTGATAATTTTTCTATGCGACATAGACATTTTCTTGCAGCCTTAACAGCAAATCGGGAACCTGTGTGCTATTCTGAGGCCGTGAAAGACAGTCGCTGGAGGGATGCCATGCGACGAGAAATTGAGGCTCTTGAGATTAATAAAACCTGGGTTGTAGCAGAATTGCCACCAAGAAAGAAAGCTCTCGGATGCAAGTGGGTATACAAGATCAAATATAATTCTGATGGTGCCATTGAGCGATTGAAGGCTCGACTGGTTATTCTTGGGAATCATCAAATTGAAGGAATTGATTATACAGAGATATTTGCTCCAGTAGCTAAAATGGTTACGGTGAGGGTCTTTCTTGCCGTTGCGGCAGCCATGAATTGGGAAGTCCATCAGATGGATGTTCATAATGCATTTCTACATGGTGACCTTACGGAGGAGGTATACATGAAATTACCACCCGGTTTTTAGGTAGGGACTTCCGGGAAGGTGTGCAAGCTTAGGAAATCATTATATGGGCTTACCCCGATGCTAGTTCGCTAAACTGTCAACTGCTTTGAAGAATTATGGTTTTCAACAATCTTATTCAGATTATTCTTTGTTTACTCTACAGAGAGGTGCGGTTCAGCTCAGTGTTCTTGTTTATGTCGACGACCTTATCATCTCTGGGCGTAATCCGGTTGATATACAGAAATTCAAGGGTTACCTCAGTGCTTGTTTCCACATGAAAGATCTGGGTCCTTTAAAGTATTTCTTGGGGGTAGAAGTGGCACGCGGACCAGATAGATTTGTACTTTGTCAACGCAAATACGCACTTGACATCATTTCTGAGGCCGGATTGTTAGGAGCAAGGCCCGCGGCTGTGCCACTAGAACAGAATCACTGACTCGCCTTGTCTACGAGTCAAGAGCTCGCTGATCCCGAGCCTTATCGTCGCTTGGTGGGGCGGCTAATTTATTTGTGTTTTACTCGACTCGAATTATCTTATAGTGTTCATGTTTTATCTCAATTTATGCAACGTCCTCGGGCAGATCACTGGGACGCTGCTTTGCGAGTGGTCCGATACTTAAAAGGTAATCCGGGTCAAGGTATACATTTGAGTAGTAAGTGTGACATGCAGTTACATGGGTGGTGTGACGCTGACTGGGCCGGATGCCCATTGACTAGGCGGTCCCTCACTGGGTGGCTAATGTTTCTTGGGAACTCGCCGGTATCTTGGAAGACGAAGAAGCAACATACAGTATCTCGTTCCTCTGCAGAGGCGGAATACCGATCTATGGCTATGACTACATGTGAGTTGAAATGGCTAAAAGCTATTTTAGCTAGTCTCGGGATGCCCCATACACGTCCTATGTCTCTTCATTGTGATAGTCAGGCGGCTCTCCATATATCTCAAAATCCCGTATTTCATGAACGGACAAAACACATTGAGGTCGATTGTCACTTTGTCCGTGATGACATTGTTGCCGGAAATATCAATCCCACCTTTGTCCCGTCCAATGCGCAACTCGCTGACATTTTCACAAAAGCGTTGGGCAAACGGCAATATGAGTATCTACTTCGCAAGTTGGACATACGGGATCTCCATGCACCAACTTGAGGGGGGTATTGAGAATATTCTCATGATTATGCTATTGAATATGACATTGAGAATATTCTCATGATTATGCTATTGAATATAGTCTTGATTATGTAATATAGTACATTAGGATGATTGCTTTGTATAAAGAAGTTAACAGATTGTTAGGGTGATTAGGAGTTGCCTATAATGGCAGAATAACTTGTATATAAACAACATAGATCAATGAAAAGAGTAGGGCATTATTCTCATTGTTTTCTTGTCATAGTTCCAAATGGATCGAAGGTTACATTACTCAATGTTCAAACTTGAAGCTAAATAGAAAACGACAAATATTTTCGCATTGTCCATCCTCAAAGGAATAATCATAAAGAAAATGTTAAAAACAAAGAAACAAATGAAATTGAAAAGAATCTTTCTTTTCATATACAATGATGCCAACCTAATCATAGATTGACTCGTTTGTTTATAGTTCCAAGCAATAATGGTCTAACAAAATCAGCTTAACTGTGTTAGCTTTTGTCTACAATATAAGGTGTTTTGATTGGAGACATATTAACTAGCTAGACAAGTGCAGAATGGCTAGCACGGATTTTAGTGGTGGTGTTCCGCTCATAGGAGGCGGAGACAGGGAAGATATTGTAGTGGAAGGGATGTTGGACTACATGGGAATGAAGGCTGTTCGATCAAAAACAGGTGGGTGGAGATCGGCGGCTTATACTATAGCAGTTGAGGTAGGTGAGAGGACAGCGTTTTACGGGATCTCTTCTAATCTCATAACTTATCTAACTGGACCTCTACATCAGTCAACTGCTTTTGCTGCTGTTAATGTCACACTACACCAAATTGGCACTTTTGTAACAACTCTCAAAACAGTATCACTTTTGAGATGCTACAATTCACCAAACAATTTCAAATCAAAACTAAATTTAATCAAAAAAATGAAAAACAGTAACACAAAAAAAATTATACAATAAGTTGGATCACCATGAAAAGTATCACTTTTATAATCATACTCTTCATGGTGATACTATTATTGTATCATTTTGTTTGTGAAAATGTGTAAAGTTATTAGGTGAATTGTTACACTTCAAAAGTGATATTGTTTTGGGGGGTGTTACAAAAATGCCAATATGATGTAGTGTCAATGCTTGGTTTGGTGTTGTTTCCATGCTCCCCCTGCTTGGTGCCCTTGTGGCAGACTCATATCTTGGTAGATATCGCACGATCCTTTACTCTTCTGTTCTTCATGTGATGGTTAGTAAATTTTTATCTTGAACTTGACTGCATATTAATGTATTTGTTTGCAGAAGTTTTTGCAGAAGTTTTTGCAGAATTTTGGTATCAACGATGAATTCTTATTATCTAAAACTGTATGCAATAACAGGGCCTTGGAATGTTAACTCTATCAACTTTAGTTCCTCTTAGTGAATTTCAAGTCATTCTCTTCTTCTCCTCATTGTACATTGTAGCCATTGCACAAAGTGGCCATAAACCATGTGCACAAGCTTTCGCAGCAGACCAATTCAATAGTCAAGACCCCCAAGAATCACAATCAAGGAGTTCCTTCTTTAATTGGTGGTATTTTGGGATATGTATGGGCACTCTATTTTGTGTCCCAACCCTGGCATACATTCAGGAAATTTTCAATTGGACTCTGGGGTTTGGACTTCCTTGCATTTCAATGGCGTCCGCCCTTATTATCTTGGTTCTTGGAACAAAAACATATCGGTATAGTCTGAAAGATGAGAAGAGTCCATTCATTGAAATTGGGCTAGTGTTTGTTGTTGCAGCAAAGAACTGGAAATCCACTTTAGCTTTATCAGTCGACATGGAAAAAGAAGCAACGGAAAGGTCTCACCAATTCAAGTATGTCTGATTCAGGAATGAGTTCAGCTACACTGCAAAATTAATATAGTCATATTATCTGTCTTCTAATCCAAAACATTTACTAATTGACAGGTTTCTTGACAAAGCATTGATCGATGTATCTGACAGTCAGGATTAAGACTCAACTAAAAAGCGAACAATATGCACCATTGAACAGGTCAATGATTACTAGGCCATGGTTCGATTACTAGGCCCAAGCTTCCAAGTCCCACCTGCCTCTCTTCTAAGTGTTAGTAGCTTATCGATAGTTCTCTTCATTCCAATCTATGATCGTGTCATCGTCCCTATTGCTAGAGTTTTCTCAAACAAGCCCTCTGGCATTACAATGCTTCAAAGAGTTGGTTTTGGTATTATCCTATCTATGATCACTATGGTGGTGGCAGCTCAAGTTGAGAAAAAAAGACTTAAAACCGCATTTGATTTCAGTTTGATAGATAATCCAGGAGTGACAGTTCCCATGAGTTTTTCTATGACCAAACCCCAACTGGATTGAAAAGTCTCGGTATTGCCCTGTATTGGAGTGTCAGTGGCGTAGGGAGCTTTCTTAGTGGATTTCTCATTTCTTTCACTGAGAAAGTTAGTAGTAATGATGGAGGAGATAGTTGGTTTTCAAGCAACATCAACCGGGGACATCTTGATTACTTCTATTGGCTTCTTGCTGGGTTCAGTGCGGTAGCCTTTGTAACTTATTCCTATTTTGCAAGATTATATGTGTATACCAGACAAAATGTGCGATATTCAAAAGTTATTTTGACCCTCTCCATACACATTGCTCTATGTAATCCCCTCGCGTAAGCTTGAAACTTGTGAAGTACAAAATTGCAAGTTTATGGAACACATGTAGCTGATCAGCATACATCACTCATACTGTTGGTCTAGTTTTGCCATTAACATCGTTTCATTGATCTTTAGATCAGATTTGAATAAAATTAAAAAGAGATTTTACATTTCATTAGCTTGTATGTAAAATCACCACAACACGAGATGTCAAGGTAAATTGAATTCCGTATCAGAAATGAATTGTCAACTTGTACCTGAACATTCAAGACTAACTTGAACAACATACTTCATTCGCATGTAGTGTACCCAAATTGAATCTGTTGTGACAGCTCTCTGTAAATCCTTACGGAAGGAATGTTGCAAAGACGGCCTTTCAATAAAAAACTGGTGGGTAGAGAACAGCGGCTTTTATCATAGGAGTTGAGGTAGGTGAGAGGATTGCATTATACGGGATCTCTTCCAACCTAATAACTTATCTCATCAAACCTCTCTGCCAGTCTACTGCCATTGCTGCTGTAATTGTAAATGTCAATACTTGGTCTGGCGTTGTTTTCCATGCTTCCCCTCCTTGGTGCTCTGGTGGCTGATTCATATCTCGGTAGATATCAGATGATCCTCTTTTCTTCTGTTCTTTACGTGATGGTTAGTAAATATTATCTCAATTAGCTTACATTGCTGAATTTACCATTTCCAAAAGTCTGCCACCTTACTATGATCGTAGATACTCAAATACGCCCTTACAAAATGCTTTTAATTCTGGTCTACTATAACTGTTGACTCACATCTATTTGAAATATGTGGTTTCGTTCATTAAGTTTATTAATGTATTATCTTGTAAAGTTTTGCAGAAACTTTGGAAGCTAAGATGAATGGTTATTATCTAATAATGTATGCAATAACAGGGCCTTGCAGGAATGTTAACTCTATCAACTCTACTTCCCCCTACTGAATTTCAAGCGATTTTGTTCTTCGCTTCATTGTACATAGTAACCATTGCACAAGGTGTTAAAGAATAGAAGTTTACCAATTTACAAAAAAGAAAAATGTTACAAAATAGGATATGTTAGGAAAGTCAGAATATAATAGAAGTCTTAGGTTTTCTATCAGGTTATGTCAGAGTTACATTTATAAGCTTGTGTTTTATTCAATGAATTTACACAGTGATATTACAACACAATAATATTTCAATACAATTCTTTACATGGTATTAGAGCTTGGGCGAACAAAAGTGGAGGTTGATTTTTCCTCGTCGAAGCCCCTCCAAGCCCTACAATGAGTGCCACGGTAGTGGCGGCTGGCTGCACCCATGGAAATCCCTCAAAAGAAAGGAAAAGAAGTTTTAAAACTTTTCGCACTATTGGCACTTCAAGCTTTACTTAGTACCACCACAAGTAAAAAATGTTTTCAACTCAACAAAGAACAACAATAACATCTCTCTCTGGCGCACACGATAACAACACCCAGACACATGTAAACCATGCGATCTTTCACTCGTCATCTCTTTCTCCTTGTCACAAGTTGATCGCACAACAGGGAAGAAACGAAGAAGAAGAAACGGAGAGAAAAGAAAAAAATTTGAATATCTTTCACTCCGTTATTCACACCCACCACCTTGAGTCATGATTTCTTTATACAGGAATCATCCAAAATCTGTGTTGACTCGAATTGAGCAATACCAAGACTCGAATTGAGTCATGATTTCTTCATACAGGAATCATCCATAATTTTTCAGAATTCGACAATCACTCGACAGTAATGATTTCATCACCAAATATGACTTCAAACTTTCCTCCAAGCTACACATTTCGTTTGCGTCTACATGTCCAGCTTACGGGGAAGTCTTAAAGAATAGAAATCTACATATGTTACAAAATAGGAAAGTGTTACGGAATATGATATGTTAGAAAAGTCAGAATAAAATAGAAGTCTTAGGTTTTCTATTTCCATAAGGTTAGGTCAGAGTTAGCTTTATAAACTTGTATTCTATTCAATGAATTTACACAGTGATATTACAACACAATAATATTTCAATACAATTATTTACACAAGGTGGCCACAAACCATGTGCACAAGTTTTTGCAGCTGACCAATTCGATAGCCAAGACCCTCAAGAGTCCAAATCAAGGAGTTCCTTCTTCAATTGGTGGTTTTTTGGATATGTTTGGGCATTCTATTTTCCTTCTGAACCTTAACATACATTCAAGAAAATGCGAATTGGACTCTGGGGTTTGGACTTCCTTGCATTTCAATGGTGATTGCCCTTGTGATCTTACTTTTAGGAACAAAAACATGTCGTTATAGTGTGAAAGAAGAGAGGAATCCATTTACAGAAATTGGGCTAGTGTTTCTTGTTGCGGCCAAGAACTGGAAATCCACTTCAGCTCCATCAGTTGATATCAAAAAGGAAATCTCCCCAGTTTAAGTGAGGCCAATTAATGTATTGAGTTCATGCCAAAAATGTTGTTCTATATATCTTCTAATCACATTTTTTTATTTATTTGACATATAGGTTTCTTGACAAAGCATCGATCAATGGATGTAACGATCAAGATGACTTAACAAAGAACCCCACAGTTTGCACTGTTGAACAGGTGAACAGCGCAAAATCTATTCTAATATTGATTCCGATATGGTGCTCAAGTTTGATGTATGCCATTGTGGTTGCTCAAATAGGCACATTCTTTACCAAGCAAGGTAGCACCATGGATAGATCATTAGGCCCAAACTTCCAAGTCCCACCTGCCGCATTTTTTAGTGTTACTAGCTTAACAATCGTTGTCTTACAATGCTTCAAAGAGTAGGTTTTGGTATTATCCTATCTATGGTCACCAATGAGTATTTGGTGGTTGCTTCCACACAATATTATGCTATCTTAAGGTTAGTAAATCATTCCTTCCATTTTGTTCATTTTAGGCTGAACAACTAAGTTGGTATAGTACTATGCTATCTTACATACTAATCTTCCAAATTTGGATGCAATAACAGGGCCTTGGACTATTGACTCTGCTAGCTCTACTTCCTTCACTCAGTCTAATCATTTGCCAAGACAGCAGCAACTCATGCTCTCCTCATCTCATTCTCTTCTTCATCTCATTGTACATAGTAGCCCTTGCACAAGGTGGCCACAAACCATGCACACAAGCCTTTGGTCCCCAAGATCCCGAAGAGTCCAAATCAAGGAGATCATTCTTCAACTGGTGGCTCTTTGGCTTATGTTGGGGCATGTTGTTTTCATTCTCAATCGTCACCTACATGAATTGGGCTGTAGGATTTGGAATTCCTTGGATTTCTATGGGAATTGCCCTCGGTGTTTTCCTCATGGGAACTAAGACGTATAGATATAGTGTCAAAGAAGATGAAGGGAACCCATTTACAAAAATTGGAGTAGTGTTTGTTCTTGCCACGAGGAACTGGAGATGCACCATAAAATTGTCTGATATTGAAGGGGAAGCTATTGAAAGAACTCACCAATTCAAGAAAGATAAATGATCAAAAATTTCCACACCTTATATAAGTTCACTTGGGCAAACCATTGCTGAAAGATTATTTCTATCTTGACAGGTTCCTTGACAAAGCATTAATTGATATATTAGACGATCAAAACATCGTAAAGAAGGACAAAACAGTATGTTGTGTTAGTCAAGTCAACAATGCCAAAACAATACTACAATTGATCCCAATATGGTGTGCATCTTTGATGTATGGAACTGCATGTGCTCAAGGATCCACATTCTTCACTAAGCAAAGAATATTTCGTTATTTCGAGATCAAAGAGTACGTTATTTTGAGTTATCTAGAAATATTTCGTGTTTTTACATAAATTACAACATTTTCATGTAAAACCCATACAGTTATGAAGCAAATTATATTTTTCGCCCGAAATATCGCCATTTTTGGTGTAAAACCCAAAACATTATGAAGAAAATTACATTTATAGGGATTACTTACGTACTTGGGCTTAATTTAATAGATTTAATGTGTTTCTGAGGTTAATTTACTTGTATCTTATTTTTCCAAATATTCATATATGTTTGACATACTCTTGAAATGTTTAACTTTTTTTTTTTTTTTAATTACATACAACGAAAACTTCTTGAAATTAGAAGACCGAAATTAATTCAAAGAAATTACAATCCTTGGATTTTATTCATATCCCACAACAGTTCTATAATAATTACGATGCATCTTTATACCCTTTCCCAGTGCGATTTTATTCATCTTTGGAGAACTTGAATAGCATTCTATGATCCCAGAAGAGTACACAACTTGAATAGCATTCATTCTATGATCCCAGAAGAGTACACACACGTGCATCCTTGTACACTTTCCCAGGGCGACAAACATAACCCTTGCTTGGAGCACAATGGATGTCTTCTGAGCATATACACAACCCGTCAAGTGCACATCCTTCTTTGGTTATTGTTACACTGCCTCTCAACCCAAGAATTTGATCAGTCCATTCATTAGAAAACAATCCCCTTGGATCATACTTCTCCTTCACCTTCAAGAAATTTTTAGCTTTCCCAAATTTCTTGATCACATCAATAAATGCAACATTACGATTCTTTCCCCAATGTGGTAATCCTCCATACTTGAACGCCGCCATTTGTTCTATTTCTTCCAGAATATCTTCATACAACCTAGGCTTTAATGGATCCCTACTTTTGTAATAAAGCATATCGAAATCAATTGAATCCTCTTGTCTGCCCAAATATGCACTAGACGCTTTTATGTAGCGCATGCCTATTCCAATATAGAGGTCCAAATTACAAAAGGCTTCGGGTTTCAACTGCCTGAGCTTCTTAAAATCTTCAATAAATTTCTTGGCATTTGGCAATGAAAGGCTGATGGCTGTTTCGTAATACAATATACCATTGATTCTTGGTTCCCAAAAACAGTAAGTGTTGAGAGCACTTGAAGGACTAGTGAAACAGCTTCCAGAGGCTTGTATGTTGTTTTGATACCCAATTATGGGAAATCCTTTGAAAGTAGTTCCATCGTTTGTGTATCCAAGTCCATTCGAAAAGGCTGTTGAAATGCGTTGTTTTGCATTCACGCACTTTCCAGTGATATTGTTATTTGACTCTTGATCAACCTCTGTTAAAACCAGTTAGCCAGCCTATTAGGTTGGCAAACAACAATTACTAAAATCAGGGGTGAAGTTGAAAACATTATTGATTAAACACGCACCTGTAGATCTTGAAGATTCCAATGCAACCTTAGACATTGGTCGAAATAACAAGATATCATGAACACCATGGGCCGAGTCATTTGAGGAGATCCGATCATCAATTTTGTAGATTACTTTTCCTAGACTAGGAAACCATGTCATGTCTGCAAACTCATGTTGATTGCCAAAATGTGTAATTTGGTCTTCTAAGTCAGAATCTTCTTTATATACTATTGTGATACATCTCTTGAAAAGTGGTTGAAGTTGTAGAGTAACCTGCATAGCAAAAACACAATAAATCAACCTCTTTGAAAATCCTAAAACCATTCAGTTTAGTACTAGTGTCAAGATTGCGATAAATAGTTCACCTGTGAAATAACACCAAGAACACCAAGGGAAACTTTAGCTGCATCCATATCAGAGCTACTAGTGTCAAGACTCCACACCTTAGCATATCCCTCTTTGGCTCCTGCAGGGCTGATAATTCTGAGTCCCACAACATATTCATGAACCGCACTTCCTTTGCCCCACAAAGAACTACCATGGGCAGCGTTGCTAATCATACCCCCAATGGTTAAACCCCACCAATAAGTTGAATGAGGCAATGCTAGTCCAGCCTTTGCAGCATGCTCAATCAAGTCCTTAAGGGTCATACCACTCTCCACTGTCATCGTCATTGCCCTCTTGTTGATTTGGACAATACGGTTGAGCTGCTGCGTGCTTATAAGCATCCCTTGCTGACCGTCTGGACACACCAACTTTGGAATGCTATGGGAAGTTTTGGTTACCACCTTAACCTTTAGATTTTCCCTAGACGCTTTGGCTACTGCCATAATAATTTCATGTTCAGTTGTTGGATAGACTACTTGTGACGCTCGACATATGCTTCGGTCAGAGAATAGGTGGTAGACATTTGTTATGGTACATGTTCTTAAGTTGGATGAACACTTGATTGGATCTTCCGGAGGAACTGAACATGCAATACTCGTGACCAGGAAAATACACAGTGACCTTAAAATTGTCCTTGAGGTACTCATCTTGTGTGATGTTTTTGATATAATTGGATTAAGCATATATAGATGCATATATATAACATTTGAAAAGTGTATCAAACTGGAAGTGATTATCTTTAGGTTCTGGGAATCACTATGAAATGATGGTGTTAGGTGAGGGGTGCGTTGTACTTGGCTTGTTGTTAGGGTGACTTCTATCTCCAGTTTATGCCTAGTCATTTGATTCAATTTATGCCTAGTGATTTGATTGAAAAAAGTCTTTTGATTCAATTACTTGTTAAATCTTACTTATCTATCAGTAGCATCAATGCAAGGAATCTTGCAATTATTTTCAATAAAATAGAATAAAGTTAAAAATGTTAGATCATGTAATAAAGTAAAATAGAATAAAGTTAAAATAGAATAAAGTTAAAGTTAAAAGTTAAAATAGAATAAAGTTAAAATAGAATAAAGTGAAAGTTAAAAAGTTAAAATAGAATAAAGTTAAAAATGTAACGAGTGAATGTAAGAGTGATTGTAATTCATTTTTAAGGTTCGGGAATCCTAAATAACTCCGCTCTTTTTATTAAAAAAAAAAAAAATGTTAGATCATATTTTTTCATTTTGTTTATTGGTAATAAATAATAGTTGTTGATTATTTTCTAAGTTAGTGTATTTTCTATGAAAAATATAAATTAGTGTAAGCATAGAACTTGTGACCTTCCACCACAAAGTTAGAAATTTTTTATCGCCTATTCTCTTATCTCCATTCTCCACTAATTCAATTATTTTTCATGGAATAAAAATCAATTATAGTTTACAATGATATAAAAATCAACTATACTATGTCCTATTTTAATTGCCTAATTTACCAAAACTATCCAAGACATACTTGGATTTTCAAAATTTACATGGTCTAAATGTTGAGCTAGATTTTTACAATTGATTGGGCACAAGCTAGGGTATGGCTCCAGCCAGTGTAGTATTTGCTCCAACCTACCAACTTAAGAAATCAAAAAGTACATATATGTAGTGCATACAAATAATTCTTGATCGTGGAAATGTGTTAAAAAAAAATTTAACTTATTTTTCTTCGAATATATACTTTCGTAGTACATTTAAATAACTCTATATCCGCGGAAATGTGTTTGTGGTGTTCTTTAGCCCTTTTTTCAATAGCTTGTTTGACTGGTTCGCTTAAATCCTTTAGAAATCATTTGAACGTGATCACGTGGTTTGATATTTGCTCCACCCTAACAACTTGCAATCCTAATTATGTCTAAAAAGTCAAAATGTCTATATATGTAGTATATATAAATATTCTTGCTTGTGGAAATGTGTTTCAATCTTTTTTTTTTTTATATATCAAAAGTGTAATGGCTTAGTGGTTGAACAGTGACGGATGATGTTTTATGAAAATGTGTTTAGTAATGCTCTTTAGCCTTTTTTTTCATAGCTTGTTTCACAGGTTCGCTTAAAGCATTTAGAAATATTTGTAAGTGATTACGCTGCGTGTTTCAGCCTTTTTCTTGATCCGTGGAAATGTGTTTGGTGGTGTTCTTTTTCCACATAGCTTGTTTAACATGTAAGCTTAAAGACTTTAAAAATAATTACTATATGATCAAGCGGTGTCATTTCCAAATTATTAGTTGCTGCCCCACCATAATCGAAAAATGGCTACCATACATGTGAAGCCTAAGTTCATGGGCTTTTTATTATTTTTCACATCCCGTTAAAGTGTGGTGTGAGGAATAAATAGTAATTTGGTGTAATTTTCATGCTTTAATGTTTTTTTTTCAACATAATAAATCAGTTAGCTTTATATTTTTATAATTGTATGCTTCGTTAAATCATTTTAAATTCTTTTACACAACAATAATATACTTAAATTGTCACCCAATGTACATCAACTTACAACATGATGTATATCATTACCATCATGTAACCAAAGCCTCCACTCATTACTAATATCACATAAAGATAGACTGCTCGCTTAAGATTATTAATCAAATTCACAAAAAGTTACCAACCTTAAAATTTGAAGTTACTTGGACGAGATATCACAATTAAAATTTTATTTAATAGTCGAGTTATGTCGAATGTAATGGAAATGAGCTTTGATGATGATGATGAGTCAAGTCGTGTCAAATTCTTGGCTCTACCCATGCCTTTGTGGCATGAATTATGAGAGTGATGTAGCATGAGACTGAGTGCACACAACGTTTGAAATGCTAAAACTCTCATTGATGGTCACATTGACCAAAACTTGATTTTATTAAGGCGATTTCGTATCACATGCAACTTTATTCTGGAATTTTTTTTTAATAGTTATCATGAAGTGCTTGACTTGCAAAGTATATTACTGAGATTTAACTAAATATAAGAATCTAATGGATCACAAAGAACTTAAAACACTGAGAGATAAGTTTCATCTAATGGCTGAGATTCGTTTCATCAAATGGTTGAGACTTAAAGTTAGCATTTATGTCTTACCTTCAATCGCTCCCCAATAAGAATGCATGAGTTCTATTCTCATATTCAATATTTCGATATATATTTATCTTGAAATTTAAAGTAAAATAAACTTTATTTATTATATTTAACTTTTATCATGCCAGCGGCACAAAGAATACCCAGTATAAATGAATGAAGAACTTTTTCAAAATGGAAGAGACGTGAATGGCAGAAGAAAGAATGAAGGTGCCACCCTCATCGGGGAGGGAGTTGTGATTTTGATGGATAACTGGCTGAAAGCAATCAGTTGGTGGTGCAGAAAAGTGAACTCTATTATGTAAGGGTTCCTGCTAGTTAATTGCAACATAGTTTATAAATTGTGACTATTCTTATATATACTGATGCGATTTGGGGACAATTTTTTACAAAGAAAACTGCACATGCATGTGTGTGTGTATATATATAGTTAGTTAGTCTAGTCAGCCTTGTTTGCTGGTCTTTTTTGAGTTTTTTTTTTGAATTTTTTACATTTTTTACCCTTTCTCTTTAAAACACAACTATAAACACCATTTATATAAGGAGTGAAATTATAAAAAAGTCAAAAAATATCCAAAAGAGACCAACAAACAAGGCTGACTAGAATTGTTGATATATATATATGTATGTATGTATATATAAGGCACTTGAAGTTAAAATAATAAATAAGCACTCGCTAAGCAAGCTGCTTTAACGATAAAGCAAACAAGTATGGAGTAAGTCTAGGCAGCCAGGGCTATCAGTCATTTTTTTGTCAGAGCTTTGCTCTTTTACACTTTCATCCCTTCCTTTTAAAATTGTATAAATGTAAAAAAGCCCAACCCTAACCAAAAAATGGTTGATTGCTCTAATTGTCTAGAATTTTTTTATTTGTAAAACTGTACAAGCTTCTTATTACTGAATGCCTTCTCAAACAAGCATATAAACCAATTAATATACCATCGTATTACTATGTGAACCCTCAGTTTTCCATGTTATTTGCTTTGGTAAAAAAAAAAAAAGCCATTGTGCCTTTTCCTGGTGGGAGACAATTACTAATAATTTTATCTTTATTTCTTAATGTTAAAGTGGGAGAGCGTGTTCATCGCGTCATTCATCAAAAGGTAGTAGTAACGATTTTCCACCATTGTGGCCCATCGGACACCCTATAATTCTTAAATCACATTGCCATCGTGGGAACATAAGATTTCAATTTCCATAAAGACTTGTAGATGCCCGTCAAACAAGCAATGGTAAATGGCTAAAGAACAACATCAAACAAATTTCCAATGGACCAAGAATTATTTGCATGCACCTTAACACTTTTTGGTATGGGTGTTAATTGGTTACCGAAAACCTATCGAACCAGCCGAACCAAATCGAAATATAACCGAAAAAGTTTGAACCGAGAAAAATTGAAATCGAACATTAGATTTAGTTCGATTTCGGTTTTTGTTTTTCACACATCCGAAACAACCGAACCGAACCAAACTCTTTCCCTTATCTTGTTTTTAATCCCCTAACCCTCTTTCTCTTATTTAATCTCCCACCAGCTTACTCTTATTTAAATTCTCACCCCATTCCAATGCACCCCACGTCCCCACCCTCAATGTCATTTTTCTCTTTTTTAACTCTCTCTCTCTCTCTCTCTCGCTATCCAACCATTTGCAAGTTGAGGTAAAGAGATAGAGTTTGTCTCAATCTTGTTGAAGAAAACCAAACTTTTCACCTGCTTGCTTGTAGCAAAGATGAGCAATGGTGATGACGACAACTTCGACACTTCTGATTTGATAAAAAAAACTTCTTGCAGGATGAAATTACGAAACTTGTGGAATCGTCATAGAAAGTTTCGGTCTTGTTCAAATTCACATGGGTGTGGTGGAGATATGAAGATGCAAACAATGTAGTTATGGTTATAGTTTTTATAGGGCAAAAATTAATTTAATCTTATGGAATTATCAAATAAAATAGGTAAAAAAAATTGAAAGAATTATCTATAAATGAATAGTCGGAGCCTTGAAACTATATGTGTTCATCTGACATTTGTTTTTCCTCTACTGCTTCTCCTTCTCTCTCTTTTATTTTATTTGTATTCTCTCTGTCTCTGAGTTTTCATCCTTTGCAAACCAAACTTCATTTCCTTATTTCCATTCTTTGTAGCTTTGACTTATTTTTTTGTGCTATAGCTAACTCGGTTGTATGTAGCAGCGAAAAATAAATAAAAGAAAAAGAATAAAAGGGACAAAAACCAAAAATAACCGAACAGAAACCAAACCGATTGGTTTGGTTATTTATTTAATAAATGTGAAAACCGAACCGAACCGAGAACCGAATTCTTGGTTTGGTTCGATTTGATTTTGGTTCAACTTTAAACCGACCAAACCGATTAACACCCCTACTTTTTGGATGCGGAAATTTTATCTGCACCCATCATGTGTGACAAAGGAATGATGTTGTTTTTACAATAAAAATCAACAGTAAGAGAATGCTTATGCTTGTGGTTATATTTTAAAGATAATAGGTAAAAGTGTAAAAGAGCCCAACCTTAACAAAAAAAAATGACTGATAATCCTGGTTGTCTAGAAGTTTCGTATTTGTAAAGTAATTGCATTAAAAAAAACTGTACAAACTTCTTATTACTGAACTTGATTAATTATTTTCAATAATTCTAGCTGGCCTGGGAGGTGCGCCTGGGTGGCTGCCTGGACACCCCCTGGCACGCGTTCGGGAGCCTCCCAGGCACGAGCAAAAATTTTCGATTAGCCAAAATTTGGGCGGGATTTGCAGAGCCAAAAATTGGGGGAAACTCAACGCATAGAAGAAGAATCGAAACTCAAGCTTTCGAAACTGTCGAAACTCGAAACTGTTGGGGGAAATTCTGGGCGAATCGAAACTGTCGAAACTCGAGTGAAACCGAACTCTAGGGCGAATCGAGACTCGAGAGAGTAGAAGAAGAAGAAGAAGAAGAAGAAGAAGAAGAAGAAGAAGAAGAGGAAGAAGAAGAGGAAGAACAAATTGTTGAAGCAACTGGAATCAAACGGAGGAAACCCGCGAAAGGTAAGTCCGAAACTTGAAATTTCTTGATTTCTTCTAGATCTAGGGTTTGTAGATCTAGGGTTCCTGACGGTTTTTTTTTTTTTTTTTTTTTTTTTTTTTCTTTTTTTGTATGTGAGAACAAATAGAAGAGAAGAACGAGTCGTGAAATCATTTCTCATTTCTTTATCATTTCATGCAAATTGGTTTTGCAGAGAAGTGAATGACCCTTTCTCTCAGTTGCCACTCACTCAGCCTACTGTCTTTTGTTTGAAGCTTTCTTCACACTGAAATCAGAACCCACAAAGAAGGTACATTAAACCATGACTGAATTATTGTCAAGTTCAAACATTTTTCATTATATTTGTGGAATATTCAACATGGGGTTACTTCTTTGATTGATAATTCTCTATGTTCTGCCTTGGGGGTGAAGTTGATTTGCATGATTTTGTCAAGGCAAGGGTTTTTAATAGTTTTGTGTTGTTTTTCTCGAGTTTTGCTTTGATGGGTTTTGTTTTGTGCTTTTTTGGGTTTAGAGAATTCATGGGTTCTGCTTGGTTTGGTAAGGAATTTGTGAAAAGTTTGAGTCTTTGAGTTGAATTTGGTGAAATTTGAGGGTTTAATCTCTGTTCAGTTCAGAGTTCATGATCTGTGAGTCTAAATTAGAGTGTGGATTGCTTCACGAAGCAAATCAATTTCATATTTTAGACTTAGTTTAATTAAGTATATGGTGTCAAAACTGAAAAACCAACACAATCTGTGTATTGAAGAATCACCCTGCATGACACAGTCTATGGATTGAAGAATCACCCTGTCCCTGCACTTAGTTTGATAATTCATTTCAGTTGTGATCCAATTGTTTATACTCTTTCCTAGCCAAGTTTGTGTTTTTACTATGCTTACCACCTCTACACCTAATGAAGGAGGAGAATGAAGCACAATGCATTAACATGCTTCTATAAGCATGTGAGTTAGAAGCCACGTGATTTTCTTTCTGTTGTTCTTAGACGAGTTTTTTTTAATCATGCTTGTTTCATCTCTTTTTCAAATTGAACAATTGAGATGTGTCCTTGCTTCAACCATATCACTTATCTTTTCAATAGGTTCTTTATCCTGAAACAATGCGTCATTCTGTATCTTTTATGTGCATTAAGAAACTATTATGAATATCCATAATCCAAAACTTGGGCATCTGGCTTACAAGTTGTTTTACTTGATGTTTTTTGGATTTTACTTCACTTAGTTATCTCTTTGGTAAATTCATTGTCATTCCTAGAATGTTTTAGCACAATGTCTGGCCCATGGAGCCATTTGTTGGGTCTTGTTAGATATACTTGTCATAAAACTTCTCCCAATTTCATATACACAAGGCATGCAACAGTAAGTTTAAAAATAGAATGACCAAATAGTATTTGCTGCATTAATTAAGAGATTGATATAATTGTTGGTGTATTTTCATGTTATTTTAGATAATATGGTAAATGGAATTGAATTGTGTGAATGTTATAAGGTTTGGCTTGCTATGCATCTTGCTTGATATGTACATTTTCCATAATGAGTGTTGTTTTTACTTGAAAAGAGCATTCTGTCGAAATAGAACTACATGAAATTTTTTTTTTTCAAAAACCTTTCAGGAATGGATAGTGTAGAAGAGAATGAATTGATGGAAAATGAAGAAATTTTAGAAGAGATAATGGATCCCACAGAAGGGATGCAGTTCAACAGCATTAATGAGTACCAACGATTTTTTCATGATTATGGTAATAAAATAGGATTTCCAGTGAAAATAAAGAATACGGAAAAAGATGAAAATGGAAAACCTATATTCATGACGCTTGCATGTGGTCGTTCTGGGCAGCATAAAAGTCAATCACAAAATGTTGTAAATAAACGGGGTACAACTAAATGTGGATGTTTGGCTAAAATTAGAGGTAAAATTTACCCTGATGGAACAGTGTCAGTGACAAAGGTAACAGTTGATCACAATCATGAATTGAGCCCTGGAAAATCTAGATTTTATCCGAAAAATAGAGTTATGAGCTCGTATGTGAAGAAGAAGCTGGATTATAATGATAGGGCGGGTATTAGGCCAAATAAGAGTTTTAATTCATGTGTGGTAGAAGCTGGTGGTCATGATAGCTTGCCTTTTTCTCAAAAAGATTGTTACAATTATCTGGATAAAATGAGGAGGTTGAGGCTTGGGGAAGGGGATGCGGAGGCCATTCATAACTACTTCCAAAAAACGCAAGCTAACAATGCTGAGTTTTTTTATATGTTGGATTTGGACAGTAAAGGTAGATTGAGAAATGTCTTTTGGGCTGATGCATGGAGCAGAGCAGCTTACAAGGAGTTTGGAGATGCTGTTACCTTCGACACTACATACTTGACAAATAAGTATGAGATGCCATTTGCTCCTTTTGTTGGGGTGAACCATCACGGGCAGTCAATTCTTTTTGGATGTGGATTGATATGTGGTGAGACCATTGAAGAGTTTGTTTGGCTTTTCCAAACTTGGCTTGTGTGTATGAATGGCACTGATCAAGATAGGGCAATGAAGAGGGCCGTTGAAATTATTTTTCCCAACACACGACACAGATGGTGCTTGTGGCATATTATGAAGAAGTTGCCTGAAAAGTTGTCCGGTTGCAATCAATATGATGCAATAAAGTTTGCAATGCAAAGATCAGTTTACGATTCGTTGTCTCATGAAGAATTTGAAGTAAATTGGCATGGTTTCATTGAGAAATATTGTCTGCAAGAAAATGATTGGCTGAAAGGATTATATCTTGATAGAATGCTTTGGGTGCCAACATATCAAAGATCTACTTTCTGGGCGGGGATGTCTTCAACTCAAAGGAGTGAAAGCATGAATGCCTTTTTTGATGGTTATGTAAATTCGAAGACCACTTTGAAGCAATTCGTTGAACAATATGAGAATGCACTACGAAGTAAGGTTCAAAAGGAAACTGAAGCGGACTTTAAATCGTTTCACCGACAGATCCCTTGCATTACTCCTTATGCTATAGAGAAAACTTTTCAAACTGCCTATAGTACAAAAAAATTTAAGGAATTCCAAGAAGAGATTGCAGGGAATATATGTTGTACAATTCGTAGTGAAGTTATAGATGAGAATGGCTTTGAGGTGTACACTGTTAGACAAAACTTGGTGATAGGAGATAGACAACGTTCAGTCAATTATATAGTATATTTTAACGTTGCCGACTTCATAATCAAGTGTAATTGCCAATTGTTCGAGTTCAAGGGGATCTTATGCAGACATGTATTGAAAGTTTTGTTTGAACGAGATATTCATGCTGTACCAGATAAATATGTCCTTCGGAGGTGGAGGAAAGATGTGAAGAGGGCGCATACAAAGGTTAAGATTGTTTATTCAAATTGGGGAATGAAGCCTGAAAATCAAAGGTTTGACAAGATGTGCAGCCACTTCAATGAAATGGCCGAATACGCCGCTGAGGATGAAAAGAAGACATGCCAAGTTCATGAATGGATCACTTTGAAAATGGAGCAACTCAAAACTGATAATGGTGATGAGTGTGTTGATTCACATGGGTTTATGGAATTTGGGTCCAACACTACTACTTCTGGGATGCAATCCAACATTCATAGTCCATTACCGGTTCGTAGCAAAGGTCGACGCTCTAATTCAAGGATGCAACCCACAGATGAAAAGATTCGAAAAAAAACACAAAGGAAAAAAATAAACAAGCAAGTAAAGATCAGGCCCTTGAGAAGAATGTGGTATGTTTTGCAAAATGTTTTTATGAATATTTAATTTTTTAAGTCTAGAATATTAAATTTAACGTACACGTCATTTGTAGGGTTGTTCCCAGATTGGAAGGCCTGAGTTAGAATATATGACACCTCATTCACTAACCCCAAATACACAGGTTTGAATTTAATATATTTACTGACGCGAATTATCACTTATGATTGTTCACTTATTATTGTATTTGTCAACTTGAAGGATCAAACAATGCTGTCACAATCTGGTATTCCAATCTCATTCATGGATCCATATTTTTCATTGATGTCACAGGTATATATTCTAACCAAGGGGTCATGCTATTTTTTAGTACTATTGCAATTATTTATATATATATAATCGTTTTTTTTTTGCAGCCACCGCCTTCAAGATGAGTTTCTGAAATTTTAAATGCTGAAAATGTTGTGAATATGCTGAAAACGATGAATTGAAGCAGTGAAGATGCTGAAAATGTTGATTTGAAGCAGTGAATAGTATGTGAATAGTATCTGACAGAAAAATTAGTTGTTATGAAGTATGTATTTTGTGAAAATGTTGATTTGAAGCAGTGAATAGTATGCTGAAAATGTTGATTCTGTGAATTCAAACATTCGGTAAGAATATATGTGAATAGTATCTGACAGAAAAATTAGCTGTTATGAAGTATGTATTCTGTGAATTTCGTGAATAGTATCCGTAAGAATTCTGTGAATTCTCTGAATTATGTGAATAGTATCTGTAAGAATATCTCTGAATAGTATCTGTAAGAATTCAGTGAATTCTTGTTATGAATATTCTGTAAGAATTCAAACATTCTTGTTATGAATATCTGTGAATTCAAACATTCTTGTTATGAATATCTGTGAATTCAAACATTCTCTGAATTATGTGAATACTATGTTGTTTAGGTGCTCTGAGTTCACTGTGTTCACTGTGGCACTACCAATACTTGAAGAGATCCACCACTAATCAAGAACATAGAGTGCCCATACATATCCCAAAGTACCACCAATTAAAGAAGAAACTCCTTGAATGTGATTCTTGGGGGTCTTGACTATTGAATTGGTCTGCTGCGAAAGCTTGTGCACATGGTTTATGGCCACTTTGTGCAATGGCTACAATGTACAATGAGGAGAAGAAGAGAATGACTTGAAATTCACTAAGAGGAACTAAAGTTGATAGAATTAGCATTCCAAGGCCCTGTTATTGCATACAGTTTTAGATAATAAGAATTCATCGTTGATACCAAAATTCTGCAAAAACTTCTGCAAACAAATACATTAATATGCAGTCAAGTTCAAGATAAAAATTTACTAACCATCACATGAAGAACAGAAGAGTAAAGGATCGTGCAATATCTACCAAGATATGAGTCTGCCACAAGGGCACCAAGCAGGGGGAGCATGAAAAATCACAATCAATGCTATTTTTCTTCAAACAATATCTGTACTACTTTCATTTCAAACAATAGCAGTACTACTCTGTGTCAATGGTTTGTTTGAAAACTTACAATTCAACCAACTTACAATAGCATTAATATCTGTACAATGAGAATTACAATTCAATGAAGTTTTGAACAACCCATTTACAATCAGAGGTTTTCTTCACCTCTAACTTGGCATTACAACCAACTCTAGCAACTGGAAGAATCCGTGGTCTCACCTTCACAAGAATAGCACCTCTTACTTGTCTCGGGTCACCGTTAGCATTTCCACTAATTTTCCGCTGATAACCTTCCTTTGAGCAACAAAACCGACGAAAAAGAAGTGAACCATCAATGTTCTTTCCTACAACAAAACCTCTGCTAAGGCATTATCTTACCTCCTACAACAAAATCTCTGCAAAACCAATTTGCATGAAATAATAGAGAAATGAGAAATGATAGAGAAATCTCTGCAAAACCAATTTGCATGAAAATCTCTGCAAAACCAATTTGCATTAAAATCTCTGCAAAACCTCTGCAAATTCAGATAAAACAACATGCTTCATAAACACCCAATAACAATTTTCATAAAAAATTAGCTCCCATCCTAGCTTGGATTGAAAGTTGAAGCTCAAAGTTCACAATTGAAGAAAAATTTTCTTTAAGAAAAAAGGATTGAAACTCTGAAAAAATCGGCACTTACCCAATTTCCAAGCACTAAAAAGAAAAGAGAAAAATCAAAATAAAAAATAAAACAGAAATTTGAAACTCTTTGAACTTGACAATAATTCAGTCATGGTTTAATGTACCTTCTTTGTGGGTTCTGATTTCAGTGTGAAGAAAGCTTCAAACAAAAGACAGTAGGCTGAGTGAGAAGAAAATGATCCTCATTAGCATAAATGTTAAAAGGTAGCATAAATGGATGAAACCATTTGATCAACTTAGCATAAATGAAATCTAAGAATTATATAATTTTTATTTTTTTATGTCCTCAAAAATTCGATTTAGAAATTATTACAAAGGTGGGAATAGTTGTCAGACAGTGGGTTTCAACTGAAACAGAGCAGCCAAGTATTGTGTTTGAAAAATGTTGGTTAGGAAGCATGAAAAATACCATTTACTTAACAAAGAACCCAGTGTACATAAAACAACTTGCAAGGCATGACAGTTAATTTTTTCCAGTGATCAAGAATCACCTGTATTATTTTCTCCAAGAAGAGCCATTACTCGTTAGTAACAGCTAAAATACACAAGAATTGCATACAAAGATAACCAAGCAATCAGTTTTCTTCAATTTTTTTCAAGTCTGTAGTGGCCATCCTCAAGTACACACTATTGTCGGAAATTTCCAAGGAGTTATATACAACATAAAACCCCAAGGATCACAACAGAAATCAACCTAAATAGGACAGTAGCATAAATGGTGTCTAGAGAAGAAAATGATAATGACTATGATCAGCAAAGGCAAAAGACCATAAATTACCTGTCATACACGCTCAGAAATGCTCGACAAATGTCACAGACGCGTAACTTCTGATCAGTCTGTAAATGATACCAAAGTTATAATCCAAAAGATACTGAATACGAGTAGGACAGAACTATATGTAAGTTAGACTACTAATAGCCTTCACATTTTGTCTTGGTATCCAAAAATCTAGAATAATTCAAACAAAAATCTAGAATTAAAATTGGAAATAGAGGAAATCAGTGAGTGAGAAACAAAGTACCTAAACATTTTGTCTTGGTAATCCTTGCAGTGATGAGCTGGTCATAATCCAATCCGAATCCAAACCATGGCCATCTTTCAGGCATTCGAGCTGATCATAATCCAAGCTTTACCATCTAAACATGTTTTGTAAGGTTTTAAAAGGACTCAACAAACTAATGACCCCCATCACAGCCATTTTGGTAACTAGCATGCAACTTAGAAGGGTGTGCAAGTAGTTTTAGTTCTAAGCCGGCATGACAAGCATGCATACCTCTATGTTGATGAACAACCAAGCTTCTTAGCAAGACGACAATGATTCCATGGGATACCTGCATTTCAAGGAAATCATTGTTGTTTAATAATTCCCTATTCCACAAAAAACCAACAACTGAGCAAGGGTGATGCTAGACTGCTAATAACCAACGTACCAATCGAAACTAGTTTGATTTCCCAGCAAACAACCTAAACTTCAGTTAGGAAATTGTCACTCCTCTTGGCAAGTGACCCCCATCTCAGCAATGACAATGATGTTTCCAGTTTGGCAATCACTTCAGAAAGAAGTCCGCACACTGATCAAACCACATTTCCACAAGGATAGAATGTTACCTTCTCAAAGAATAACCTGTAAGTATAATCATATCAGATTTTTAATTATGATATAAATGTATAAAACATAAAACCAAGGGAAAATTACATTATTGGGGAATACAATACTGACCACCATCCGCATCAGCTATCAAGTTGAGATAACCACTCTTAACAGAAGAATAGATGTTGTTAACCCCATCAAATTTATTTTCTAAATCTTGCTATAACAGTTTGCAAACCTCACCATTGCATGCAGGGAGCCAGGCAGGGCAATTTTATGATTTCTGATCACAAAAATAAACAACACATTAATAAAGTTTAGCAAATATAGATAGACATGAAAGCTTTACAGACAAAAAAAATTAAAAAACTAAGACACATTTTACCAACAGATTCCTTCTTCTACTTCTTCCTTTCCTGCTCACCTTGTGACCCAAGTTCTTCGTCTTCCATGTAGTATGTATTTTCAGTTACAAAAGCATACCATACGGAAGAAAAAAAAGAACAATATGAAACACAAATTTCATTGGATTATGAAATATATTCACATAATACATATGTATGTACATATTACATTACATATAATTCCATCATTCGTTCAAGAGCTTAATAATAAATATGAAACCTAACATAATAAGTACAACTATCAAAGTATTGATTAAGTCCCTCGTGTAAGCCCAAGGATCATTGTTCCCTTCAGTGACATTTCTTTGATCATTCGATGTACCAACTTGATCATCATAAACTACATTGTTAACTCTGACATTTTCATTGTTGTTGGATTCCTCCGAATCTCTCCTCACCGATTCTGAGCGAACCCACAACTCGTATGATTCCTCAGCTTCTTCAACTGACATAAACCCTTTGTAAGAAGCATGACTATACCCTGATACCGCTGATGAACATGCGGGCCAGTTTAGGTATACTCCAGGGCGATGACCTCGATAGACAACATACGCTCTGAATGCCATTCCTGCATTTAACAAAATAAATGCCCCGATAGATACGCATGTGGGCACAAAAAAACAATGTTTGAAGATCGAGTAGTTTGAAATGCATACATTTCTCCTTTGTGAGCATGAATAGTTAGTGAACACAATAACACTTGGTTTGGGGATTTTTAAACTTATCTTGAAGAGATCCACCACATAGTAGCAGAGAAGTTGGAATTATAAAGGGAATCCCCAGGATGACTAATGAGGATCATGGTGAGATTTTAATGGAAAACAATTAGACTTTTTTGGTGCAATATATTGTTTTTAACAATTATTTATAGACTTGTACGTTTCTCCCCAAAACGAGTTTTTGTATTGTCAATGTGAATTTAATTAGTAATGCTTCCTAATGACTTACTCTGCTTTGCAATCACAACAAACAGGGCTTAAGAATAAATGGAACTAGAACCATTTAGAGTATGCAAAATTCTAAGTGTCGAGGAAATGACCGAGGAAACGAGCGAGGGAAGTGAGGTGGCGGGGTGGGAGCCGTTCACCTCACTCGAGGTGCGTGCGTCGACTTTTTAAGCGCACATCCCGAATGAGGTGAACGGCTCTCAATAATTTTCTAACAAATTGGTTAAACAATACAAAATCAAGCTTCAAACGCTGATCACAATAAATGCTTTCCTAACAAATTGGAAATTGAAATAAAAATGATCACATCTACCAATAATTTTAATCCCTCACTCAAAATTTTATAAACTATTCCCATTAGACAGTTAGGACTATTGAAGTGCCTTGAAATTGTTTTCCCTAAACCTTCGTAAGTTGAATGTGATCTCTCAGTAGTTATGGATTCAAAGCAGTATCAAATAAATATTTGGAATAAAACACACAGAAGTTCTTCAAAATAAATTTCAAATTTTGTAGAAGTCACAGATACATGGTGTTTGCAGAAAAAACTCACATACAAAACAAAAAGAAGAAATCAAGAACCCTAGATCTACAAACCAAACAAAACAAAACAAAAAAAACTCAACAAAACAAAAAAACTCGCATACAAAACAAAAAAGAAATCAAGAAAAAACTCACATACAAAAAAAAAAAAAAAAAAAACCGTCAGGAACCCTAGATCTACAAACCCTAGATCTACAAGAAATCAAGAAATTTCAAGTTTGGGAGTTACCTTTCGCGGGTTTCCTCCGTTTGGGTCGCTGATTCCAGTTGCTTCAACAAGTTTTTCTCTTCTATTTGTTCTCACATACAAAAAAAAAACCGTCAGGAACCCTAGATCTACAAACCCTAGATCTAGAAGAAATCAAGAAATTTCAAGTTTCGGACTTACCTTTCGCGGGTTTCCTCCGTTTGATTCCAGTTGCTTCAACAATTTCTTCAATTTGTTCTTCCTCTTCTTCTTCTTCTTCCTCTTCTTCTTCTTCTTCTTCTACTCTCTCGAGTCTCGATTCGCCCAAAGTTTCGATTCTTCTTCGACAGTTTCGATTTCGACCAAAGTTTCGACAGAATCGATTTCGGTTTCTTCTTCTATGCGTTGAGTAAACCCCAATTTTTGTGATGAAATTTTGGCTCTGCAAATCGCAAATCCCGCCCAATTTTTGGCTCCCTGCGAAAATTTTTGCTCGTGCCTGGGAGGCTCCCGAACGCGTGCCAGGGGGTGTCCAGGCAGCCACCCAGGCCAGCTAGAATTATTGAATTATTTTATTTTCAAATTTTTTTTTAATCCAAAGAGATTGTTCAATTAAAAAGTACTTATGTTTAGTGCAATTGAATTTTAGGTAACCAAATTTTGTGGTAATTTCTCTCTTCAAAAGACATTTATTTTCAATTTGTCCACCCTTTAAAAACATCTATGAAGTTTCAGAAAAGACATGAGAAGCTGCAAATTTTTTTTTTCAAAAACTCAAAGGGATACTTACTAGCCAACAAGTGCATGACACACATTCACTTTTTTTTTTAACATGAGATAACGTCCAGGCGGATATATATACATGCAAATATGATGTTGTATGTTTGGCTGAAATACAAATTTAAAGAACCTGATCTAGAATACAAAATTCGAGATTGGATTTGAGTCTAATCGGGTGTATTGCTATCAATGTGGTTTCAGAATTATTTACTAGAAAAACTTGTTCCTCATTGATGATTCACTATTGATAATTTACTAGAAAGGGATGCATAGACTCAGACTCATGCACCACCAAATACTTATCCATCCCCTTGTGCAATAATCTTATCATAATCAAAAAATTATACCCAATTTTTAAATAGTTATCTTAGTTTGGTGTATAATCGTATCTGTGATAACCATGGTTGTGAGACCTGCGTGTTTAAAAAAAAAAAAAAAAAAAAATCAGTTTTCCTTTGGGTATGGGGTTTGATCGGGTTTTTAGCTCCGATCAGCCGTGTTAGGGTCTTGGTGGCGTCCTTGGGAGCCCTTAGAACCGACATGCAAGACTGTTTTGGGGTTGGCCAAATTTTTTTTCAAAAAATCAGGGTGCATGTTTGTTTGGAGGGTTCCTCAGCGTGAAACCGGGCTTTGGGTGCGTGGGTGAGCCTCACTTTCATGACTTTGAGTGTCCTTAGACTCTTTTGTGGGTTGTTGTGCAGTTTGGTAGCGATTAGACCGGAGTAGGGAGGGTTTCGGCGCGTTTTTGCCAAACCTTGGGTTTCGGCGGGGTGGTTGCCGATTTCCTATTGCCTGTAAGTTTTCCTTTCAATCACGCGCCGCTTGTATTTATTTATTTATTTCAGTTTTCGGCTAGTTTACTCATTTCCGAGTCCGCCTTGCAGTTTTAGAATTTTCGTGGTATTGCGTGTTTAGAGCTTCAACCGGTAGGAATTGGGTTTTGAAAATCCATTCCGCCAGGTGAGTGGAACTATAATTTTTATTTTAAGAAATAAGTATTTGAAATCCTAAATTGAATTTTTACATTATACCGTCAATTGTGTGGAATTGAATCCAAATCTGAAATTCGAAGTTTTCAGATATTTCAAGAATGTGTTATATTATGATGTTGTGGCCGGTTACGATCAGCCTGTGTGCGTGGTAGTTCACGCATCGGCACGCTGCGATTCCCGTGGCGGGTCGGGGCGTGACAGAGCTTGGTATCAGAGCAATTGTTACCGGTTCACATAGAACATCATCGTATACCACTTTCTTGAGTGGATTGGGTAGAGGAGTTAGGACTTTTGTTGTGTTGTTTGATGTATGGTATGTGTGTGTGTGTTTTTTTTTTTTTTCCGTAGAGGTTGTTTGGTGATGGCGCGTGGTCAGAGATCTCAGGGTGAGGGATCAGGCGCTGCAAGGGAGGATATCTCTTAGGCTTTTATGGAAATTATGACCCAGTTGGCACAGAGTGTGAGGCAAGGCAGTCAGTCAGAGGATCCGTTTACTCGGCGCAACAGGGATTTCGTCAGCTTGGGTGGTGAAAGGTTTGAAGGTACTGGAAAAACTATTTCCTTATTCATGATTCACTATTGATAATTTAGTAAAAGGGATGCATAGACTCAGACTCATGCACCACCAAATACTTATCATAATCAAAAAATTATACCCAATTTTTAAATAGTTATCTTACTTTGGTGTATAATCGTATCTGTGATAACCATGGTAGTGGCAGCTCTAGTTGAGAAAAAAAGGCTTAAAACTGCATCAGATTTCGGTTTTATTGATAATCCAGGTGCAACAATTCCCATCAGTATTTGGTGGTTGCTTCCGCAATATGGTCTAGTAGGAGTATCTGATGTTTTCATAAGAATTGGCCTCCAAGAACTCTTTTACGACCAAGTCCCAAATGAATTGAAAAGTCTAGGTATTGCACTTTATTGGAGTATCTTTGGTGTAGCGAGCTTTCTTAGCGGATCCCTCGTCTTTGTTGTTGAGGAAATGAGTAGAATTGGAGGTGGAGATAGTTGGTTTTCAAACAACATCAACCGAGGACATCTTGATTACTTCTACTGGCTTATTGCTGGACTTAGCGTTGTAGTTTTTGTAACTTTCGTACATTTTGCAAGATTATATGTGTATAATAGACAAAATGTGTGATATAACATCCCCAAATTGGTATATGCAAGCATTGAGAGGGTAGTACCAGACCCTCTCCTTTTAAACTTCTGAAGTACAAATTTGAAATTTTATGAACACATTAGCTCAGACTGTATATTTAGATCAGATTAAGTACGAAGAAATTTCACATACTGTTAACTCGTATATTTTTTCTCCATCAGCAAGCAATCCACTTCTTCCTTTGCTAGCCTTCCGATTCACCCAACAGGAATACTGAATAGTAGTTTTAAATCTCTTCATAAATTTGGTTAGAACAGAACACCATGAGATGATAACAAACAGTTCCAAATGGATCGAAGGTTACATTACTCAATGTTCAAACTTGAAGCTAAATAGAAAACGACAAATATTTTTGTATTGTCCGTCCTCAAAGGAATAATCATAAAGAAAATGTTAAAAACAAAGAAACAAATGAAATTGAAAAGAATCTTTCTTTTCATATACAATGATGCCAACCTAATCATAGATTGACTCGTTTGTTTATAGTTCCAAGCAATAATGGTCTAACAAAATCAGCTTAACTGTGTTAGCTTCTGTCTACAATATAAGGTGTTTTGATTGGAGACATATTAACTACCTAGACAAGTGCAGAATGGCTAGCATGGATTTTAGTGGTGGTGTTCCGCTCATAGGAGGCGGAGACAGGGAAGATATTGTAGTGGAAGGGATGTTGGACTACATGGGAATGAAGGCTGTTCGATCAAAAACAGGTGGGTCGAGATCGGCGGCTTATACTATAGCAGTTGAGGTAGGTGAGAGGACAGCGTTTTACGGGATCTCTTCTAATCTCATAACTTATCTAACTGGACCTCTACATCAGTCAACTGCTCTTGCTGCTGTTAATGTCAATGCTTGGTCTGGTGTTGTTTCCATGCTCCCCCTGCTTGGTGCCCTTGTGGCAGACTCATATCTTGGTAGATATCGCACGATCCTTTACTCTTCTGTTCTTCATGTGATGGTTAGTAAATTTTTATCTTGAACTTGACTGCATATTAATGTATTTGTTTCCAGAAGTTTTTGCAGAATTTTGGTATCGACGATGAATTCTTATTATCTAAAACTGTACGCAATAACAGGGCCTTGGAATGTTAACTCTATCAACTTTAGTTCCTCTTAGTGAATTTCAAGTCATTCTCTTCTTCTCCTCATTGTACATTGTAGCCATTGCACAAAGTGGCCATAAACCATGTGCACAAGCTTTCGCAGCAGACCAATTCAATAGTCAAGACCCCCAAGAATCACAATCAAGGAGTTCCTTCTTTAATTGGTGGTACTTTGGGATATGTATGGGCACTCTATTTTGTGTCCCAACCCTGGCATACATTCAGGAAAATTTCAATTGGACTCTGGGGTTTGGACTTCCTTGCATTTCAATGGCGTCCGCCCTTATTATCTTGGTTCTTGGAACAAAAACATATCGGTATAGTGTGAAAGATGAGAAGAGTCCATTCATTGAAATTGGGCTAGTGTTTGTTGTTGCAGCAAAGAACTGGAGATCCACTTTAGCTCCATCAGTCGACATGGAAAAAGAAGCAACGGAAAGGTCTCACCAATTCAAGTATGTCTGATTCAGGAATGAGTTCAGCTACACTGCAAAATTAATATAGTCATATTATCTGTCTTCTAATCCAAAACATTTACTAATTGACAGGTTTCTTGACAAAGCATTGATCGATGTATCTGACAGTCAGGATTATGACTCAACTAAAAAGCGAACAATATGCACCATTGAACAGGTCAATGATGCAAAATCGCTACTAAGATTGTTTCCAATATGGTGCACATGTTTGATGTATGCAACTGTGGTTGCTCAAGTAGACACATTGTTTACCAAACAAGGTAGCACCATAGTTCGATTACTAGGCCCAAGCTTCCAAGTCCCACCGGCCTCTCTTCTAAGTGTTAGTAGCTTATCGATAGTTCTCTTCATTCCAATCTATGATCGTGTCATCGTCCCTATTGCTAGAGTTTTCTCAAACAAGCCCTCTGGCATTACAATGCTTCAAAGAGTTGGTTTTGGTATTATCCTATCTATGATCACTATGGTGGTGGCAGCTCAAGTTGAGAAAAAAAGACTTAAAACCGCATTTGATTTCAGTTTGATAGATAATCCAGGAGTGACAGTTCCCATGAGTATTTGGTGGTTGCTTCCACAATATTGCTTGATTGGAATAGCTGATGTTTTCACAAGGATTGGTTTGCAAGAGTTTTTCTATGACCAAACCCCTACTGGATTGAAAAGTCT
Source organism: Berberis thunbergii (assembly GCA_003290165.1). Classification (NCBI taxonomy): domain Eukaryota; kingdom Viridiplantae; phylum Streptophyta; class Magnoliopsida; order Ranunculales; family Berberidaceae; genus Berberis; species Berberis thunbergii. The sequence goes on from QNQO01002408.1 coordinate 105,858, forward strand.
CGGTATTGCCCTGTATTGGAGTATCAGTGGCGTAGGGAGCTTTCTTAGTGGATTTCTCATTTCTTTCACTGAGAAAGTTAGTAGTAATGATGGAGGAGATAGTTGGTTTTCAAGCAACATCAACCGGGGACATCTTGATTACTTCTATTGGCTTCTTGCTGGGTTCAGTGTGGTAGCCTTTGTAACTTATTCCTATTTTGCAAGATTATACGTGTATACCAGACAAAATGTGTGATATTCAAAAGTTATTTTGACCCTCTCCATACACATTGCTCTATGTAATCCCCTCGCGTAAGCTTGAAACTTGTGAAGTACAAAATTGCAAGTTAATGGAACACATGTAGCTGATCAGCATACATCACTCACACTGTTGGTCTAGTTTTGCCATTAACATCATTTCATTGATCTTTAGATCAGATTCGAATAAAATTAAAAAGAGATCTTACATTTCTTACATTTCATTAGCTTGTATGTAAAACCAGCACAACACGAGATGTCAAGGTAAATTGAATTCCGTATCAGAAATGAATTGTCAACTTGTACCTGAACATTCAAGACTAACTTGAACAACATACTTCATTCGCATGTAGTGTACCCAAATTGAATCTGTTGTGACAGCTCTCTGTAAGTGTACCCAAATTGAATCTGTTATTTGCATTTCTACAGTTCCTTGTAAAGCTCCCCCTTCGCTAGAAGACTAATAAGAACAAAAGTTCAGCACTTGGAACGGTTGACTAAATAACTGAAAAAGAATAAGCTTACCTAGCCAGCAAACTATTAATTATGACTGAACAACTTCATCATTTCGCACCAACCTAGTACGTGCTCTTCTAGTACGGGTTGCTGGAGTGTCCAAGCCTGGAGATTCTGGGGTATCTTCTGTCATTATCAATCCTTTCTTAGACTTCCTTAAGCTAGCCATGCCAAATAAGCTACAAGAAGAGAGATATCATGTTAAAATTAAGTACAACTACTTGTATATCCAGCACAGAAAGCATGTATTAACAGAAGCATACAATAACAAATAAGATAAATAAAAGCTAAGACTAGGAAAGAAACAACCCTAATCCACCAAGAGATCTGAACCTTATTCAAGAGGTTAGGCCTAATTCACCAAAAGGTCTAGGCCTTATTCACCAAGGACTAGGCCTTTAAGGTAAGGCCTAATTCACCAAGGATCAAGACTTGAAAACCAAAATGACTTTAGACAATTAGAAGAAAGATTGAAATTCTTAGCTTCTAAATGACTATCAAAACAAATCTCAAAAACCAACTGCCAAACATTCCAAATATTCATGTTTGCAAAAAAACAAGACCTTGCCAAATAACCAAACCTGCCAGTCGGTTCATTATTCCCTGAATTCAGCTTAGCAAGAAAACTGGCCTACACCACAACTATGACCTGCAGCGTGATTGCACTGCTCCACTCTGCACCCATCCCCAAATCCATTCCCTGCCACCCTTGCAAAGCACCAAGATCTTGCTCAAAGCGCTGCTGCAAAACAAACTGCTGACCTGCACTTGCACCGTGACTGCATTTTCCACTTCCCTGCAGTATGATCCAGCTAAAAACCGACACGAAAAACAGGTCCTTACTGCATCCTAACTTTGTCATTACAAACCACAGCCAAGAGACCACCAAACGCCTCAATGAAAACTCCAAACAGTCATCAAAACAAAGCTCGAAACCAGAGCATTCTCTGTATTTTGTTGCAGCGAAAAATAGAGTATACATCTCTGTTTTATATACTGAAAAAACAGCCCAAATCCACCCTATAATATTCTTCTTCCTATAATATTCTTGGTGCTTTGCAACTGAAAATTAATCACACCCTTGTAACAACTGAAAATTCTTCTTCCTATAATATTCTTCTTCCTATACTCACCTTCTGTAATTCCACAATGTTAATAACTGCCCATTCTTTTGCATTACATTCTAAGCATTTACTATCAAAGTATGTCAAAACATGATCCTGCAAAATTATGTGAGTTAGTGTAGATTACAAAAATATGTGAAATAATCTAGTAGAATACCTGGATGATTTGGGCACTTAGCAAGATTTTGAGGTCCAAGTTCAGAATCAAACTTCAGATTTCTTCGAACATGAAACAGATATTATTCCATGATCCTCCAAGCTCACTTCAAAGGCAAGAAAGTAGATGAAATTAGCTTTTGTCTGTAAGAAAATAAACTTCTGGCCAGAAACCTAAGCTTTTGTATAGAACAACTATAACTAGTCTATATAGTGGCACAAGGCCTATAATAAGGATAAAAAACATGCAACAGTTTATTTTCTTTCAACACACCTTAAACATGAGAGTTTGTGCTGCTCCCCTACAGAAAAATGAAGGTAGCAATATTAGTTTCAAGCACAATATCCATGAAATACCTAACCAACTCAATTCTAGACACATTCGATGACGATGCCATTATTATTAAGGAATATATATTTTCAAGTACAACAATCAAGAACTGCAAGATAAGTGGCACAAACAAAAGGATTTGGTCAAGAGAAGATTCATCAACAATTATAAAGAACCCACTCTTGATGTTGTTTAGCAAAGTTGACTAGATTATGGCCTTGACAAGAGCAGACAGTGGCTTTTTTACTGAAATAATGTCAAAAATATTTACGAATGAAAAGCTGGGTGGAGAAACTAGAAGGTAATCAAATTTAAATTGCAGCAATAAATGGAAAATTAAGCCTCAAAGCAACATTACAACACAAGGAAACATGGAATCCTGAAGTGGAGCAGTAAATAGACATATTTTAATAAATACAACTCTCGAATTATCAATAAGCACACAATCGTAAGATGACACTTGCATATGTATCCAATCAATATAGCTGACATGGTATTGTGTATTTGGAACAAACAAATAGGTGGTATGACAATGTATAAAAAACCCATGTTTATGCTCAGTTCCATTCCTTCCATCATTGTGATCTTGAGTCGTATCTTCATGTATAAGTCTTTGAGATTTATCAACAACATCATTACTCGTAAAATGGGATTCCATTATATTTGAAGGGATTCTGAAAGGGAATGATGAATAAATGATGCATATTAAGACGATGGGAATGAAAGCGATTAAAATACATGTAAGTAGTTGAAGTAAGACTCAACATAAACTAAATTTTAAAGAACTAACAAAGAAGAGTATGTCATGTTACTCCAATCACCCTACTTTTTCACCAACATGATAGGTTTGGTCGAATCTCTACCAACGAGGAATGTAACATACCAAGAATTTTATTTAAATCAGATTCTCTCAAGAATGAAATGTTTATTATTATTTACTGAATCTTTACGTGGGAATCCAAGTATGAATAATAATTTATAAATCATGGTTCAAGAGTCCAACAAAATGCAATTTCAAAAGACAGTAGTAAACTTCTAACCATGCATCAATCTAGTGAAAAACAATCAAGAAATCTACAACACGATACAAGATTTTCATATTGATAAAAGAAAAGAAATAAACATATAAGAAAAGTAAAGAAATTACCTATTTATTGGGAGGTAATCTTTAGTCAAATCCACAAGACCCCTCAATCTGAAGATTTCGCAAATCACTGTCCCAAAATTTGAAGTGATTATTAGAGTAAAAATTGAAAAGTTGAAAAGCCTAAAACTTCTAACATTCCAGTAAATGTGTGGTGTTCTTTACGTCAACAAGTTGGGTCACTCAAAGAGTAGCTTTTTATATTTGAAGAGGATGAAGAAAAACATCATTTGGCAGCGTCAATGTTTATGGAAAGCACGTGAGAGAGGAGAATCGAGAGCGAGATCCAGCGATATTGAGAGGGGGAACGAGATTGAGGGAGAGCGACAAAGAAAGGGAGAACGATGGAGAGATGGAGGGAGTGGGAAGACAAAGAGAGGGAGGAAAGAGCGACATAGAGGGGGAAACCTTGTGCGTTTCAATCTCCCGCTTATTGTTCACAGTGTTTTAAGATTAAAATGTTGTTAAAAGTAGGGTTTTTCATAGCACAAGTATAAAAAATGCTATAATGAAATGCTATTAATAAGCACTTATGGTGTAGTAGTAGCCCTTGCACAAGGTGGCCACAAACCATGCACACAAGCCTTTGGTGCTGATGTTGGGGCATGTTGTTTTCATTCTTCAACTGGTGGCTCTTTGGCTTATGTTGGGGCATGTTGTTTTCATTCTCAATCATCACCGACGTACATACAAGATAACATGATTTGGGCTCTAGGATTTGGAATTCCTTGGATTTCTATGGGAATTGTCCTCGGTGTTTTCCTCATGGGAACTAAGACGTATAGATATATAGTGTCAAAGATGATGAAGGGAACCCATTTACAAAAATTGGAGTAGTGTTTGTTCTTGCCGCGAGGAACTGGAGATGCACCATAAAATTGTCTGATATTGAAGGGGAAGCTATTGAAAGAACTCACCAATTCAAGTAAGATAAATGATAAAAAATTTCCACACTTTATATAAGTTCTTTTTTTTTTTTTTTTTTTTTTTAAATCAAATTGGGATGGTGACCCATTTTATTCATTTAAAAATAAAACGCCCGAAGGCTACATGACTGACCCTATAGGGTTAACTAAAAGGCCGAAACAAAATCTCACAAAAGATAGGATTCACCAAAACAAACCTAGACAAAAAAAATTCAGTCTTTGTATCTATTGTTTTCTTTCCTAGTTCTATTGGATTTTCAGGGACAAGTGCTGATATCTTTGGTGTAACGCCTCGTATTCATCTTTCCGTCTGACATAGCCCTAAATCCAAATCACTGTTTGCTTCCTGTGGACCTAGCTCAGATTCTGAGTTGACTTCATCACTATCCACGCTAGTCATTTCGAGTGTATCAATTTTCGGCAGTCGAAGTTGCCTATTTTCTTTGAGGAGAGATATAGCCTTATTTAAGTTGTCGCCGACTCGTTTATAATCCGGGGAAGTTTTGATACCGTATTTGTCAAAACGTCTCTTGAACCTGATCACAGCCTGAAGATCATCATTGTTCTCTGGTGTGATGTTGAGCGCTGCCATGGTGCCAGGTGTCGGATTGGGGCAAGCCGCGTCCTCTGCCTTGGTGTGGGGCACTGGCTGGGGCGAGGCCATGGCCTCTGTCTTGGTGCTTGCATCCCTCGGCCTCCCTGAATCGGCATGCATCACTGTATCGCTTGCCCCGTCTCGCCACGCTGCCACAAGAATATGCTGAGCAAGGTGATTGCTAGTGTCTCCTGAGTTGACAGTATCCTCCTGTAGCAACGACTGTGCTTGTGGACCAATAACATTCTCAATCTCCGAAACTGTATACTCCGCCTCCAATAGGCAATCCTCCGTAGATTCTGGTACAACCGCGGCACTGTCATGAGCCATTGTTGTGCCCACTAGCTGTTTATCCTCTTGAGCACCCTCATCTTCATCGATATTCTCTATAAGTGACTCGAATTTGTTTGACAACACCACCGTTGCCGAAGCGGTGGCCACTGGCTTTTTATCCTCAATTGCCTCGTTAATCTCCGCACCCGTGTCATTTTTTACATCACTCGTACCCACCTCTTGGATGGGCAATTTTTCTTTTTTGGTAACTGGTATGTATTGTTGCTTGACAGTATTGGTTTCGACTATTGGGTCGACTGCCTTCGCTGCTGACCTAGGTCAGAAACTCTTTCCACCCGCCCTTTAGGCCCAACTTTTTCTACAAAAATCCTCTTGATGCCCTATCAAGGAGCAAAAATCACAGTATTTGAAGCCTGGATATTCTATCTTCTGCCAGAAGCCCTTATTATTAGCCCTGTCAATCCAAACTCTAGTTGGTAATTTCTCCGCCAAAGTCATCTCCACGCAAACACGGGCAAAACCCGGGCGCGATAGGCATCGGGTATGATCATCCATCCGCAAGAAACCACCAAAAGAATTCACAATTGCTTTTAAAATAGAGGGATGAAATAAATGCAAAGGTAAGTTAGGAAGCTCTACCCACAATGGCACCGAAATCGGGTCCTCTTTCAAGCAGAATTCGTCATGCCAACGGAAGGCTTTAAACCGAACGCCACGAATCAAAAAGGAATCCCTCGATAAAACTTTCTTTGCTTCCACCTCAGATTGAAGTCGAACTAACACATGCCTTTGATTCAGCAAACCAAGCGAAAAATCGCCTAGAATTCCCCAAGTTCTGTAGATCGAATTGCGGATATCTTCCAATGTTGGTCGATAACTAGAGAACTTTAAGACAATCACATGTTTTTCCATGAACGCTTTGCCACGTACTTCATCCGTGGCCGTAAGTCCAATTGCTGGTGCTCCATCTTTGCGAAAACGAGTTCCTTCTACCTGAGCCTCCGCAACTTCGGCCACCAAAATTTTGCCCAAAATCTGGGCGAAAGATGGTTTAGCCGATCCATCCACGGTTCCCCCATTGCCAGGTCCCCCGCCATGGAGAGGGGGATGGCGGCTGGAGGCACCGACATCACCATAGGACGGCAAAGCAAGTCATGCTGCCAGCGTTAAACAACTACGCACAAAAACTCAGTGTGTGGGCGGATGAAGGCTTGCAGAACAGGCAGAGCAAGCAGCAGTTCTGCAGCGATGCGGCGTCCTGACAGCGGAGCGGTGGCGGGGAAGAGCGGCTGCCAGGCAGAGGTATCCCTCTCGCAGCCAGACAGAGCTACGTCCGGTCAGCGCAGCCGGTCGCAGGCCCGCTAGCACCCGCTCTCGTCTGTGCTTCGCACCCTACCGCGCTAGGCGAAAGAGAACAGTCGTGCGACGACGGCCAGAGCGTCCCAGTGCACGACGAAGGCCAGATCTGGTGTCGGCGACGGCTATCTCGCAGCCCCTCTCGCCTGTTAGTCGGCGGAGGCTGTATTCGCAGGGCCTCTCGGCGGCGGCGCTTCGCAGGCCCTCTCGGCGGCGGTTTTCTGAGTCGCCCCTCTTGTCTGCTCGTTTTCTTAGACCCTATTCTATAATACACTTTATATAAGTTCACTTAGGCAAACCATTGCTGAAAGATTATTTCTATCTTGACAGGTTCCTTGACAAAGCATTAATTGATATATCAGACGATCAAAACATCGTAAAGAAGGACAAAACAGTATGTTGTGTTAGTCAAGTCAACAATGCCAAAACAATACTACAATTGATTCCAATATGGTGTGCATCTTTGATGTATGGAACTGCATGTGCTCAAGGATCCACATTCTTCACTAAGCAAGGCAGCACAATGGAGAGATCATTAGGCCCAAGCTTCCATGTTCCCCCTGCTTCACTCTTAGCCTTTATGAGTCTATCCATTGTCATCTTTACTGCTATTTACGATCGTTTCATTGTCCCCATTGCCACAGTTCTATCAAACAATCCATCTGGTATTACAATGCTTCAAGAATTGGTTTCGGTATGATATTATCCATAATCACTATGCTAATGGCAGCTCTAGTTGAGAGAAAGCGACTTCAAGTTGCAAGGGATTTCAGTTTGATTGATGTTCCGGGAGCAGTGGTTCCTATGAGTATTATTTGGTGGTTACTTCCTCAATATTGCTTAACAGGTGTATCCGAAGTTTTCACCATGATTGGTTTGCAAGAGTTCTTCTATGACCAAGTCCCGAATGAACTAAAAAGCTTCGGTATTGCACTATATTGGAGTACCTTCGGAGTAGGGAGTTTTCTTTGCAAATTTCTCATCTCTATCATTGAAAATATTACTAGTAATGGTGATGGAGATAGTTGGTTCTCAGATAACCTCAACCGAGGACATCTTGATTACTTCTTTTTGCTTCTTGCTGGACTCGGCACAATTGGGTTTATTACTTACTAGCATTTGGCAAGATCATATGTTTATATTAGACAAAACAGTATCTGAGCCTATGTTACTTGCAACTAATTAATCATTGTCAAAAAATAAAAATAAAAATGAAATAAAATCAAAATAAATATCTAGTTGATGTTGCAATAATTCATATCTTTGCCAATAATACATGTTAAAATTACAATAATAAAACATAAAGCAACAAATACCACCAACGATCGATAGCAATTAGCAACTAAAGATACTTTTCTCATATATGAACATCCAAACAAAACCAAATTAATAATTCTGCTTGTCATAGTTTTGTTCGATTTCTACTGCCACAATGAAAGAAGCTTACCACTCAATTTCTATCATCAGATGGGTAAATTTTCACACCAAATGTCAATAATTGGTAACTACACTATTGATGAAATGTGACATGGTTTATCCCCACGTCCTAGGTTCGAGACTCATTGGCGGCATAATTACTTTCTTATGGTGTTGACCTGTAGATCACATCTTGTTGATAGGTTATGAGATCCTATAAAAACCCAGCTTGCCCTAAAAAAAAAATGTGACATGGTATCCTTGACAAATTTTGTTTTGATGATGCTCCAACAGTGATTGAAATGTGACTTTGTATTTCATAGTAGTCTAGTAAAGTATGGTATACAATTGGAGAAGTAACTGATGTTTTCATCATGGTGGTCCACAAGAGTTCTTCTATGATCAAGTCCCAAATGGATTGAGAAGTCTTGGAATTGCACTCTTTTGGAGTGTCATAGGAGTAGATAGCCTTCTTAGTGGATTTCTCACCTCTGTGGTTGAGAAGGTTACTTGATATGGCAGGGGAAGCAGTTGGATTTCGAATAACCTCAACCAAGGACATCTTGATTACTTCTACTTGCCTATTGCTGGACTCGCCATAGTAGGGTTTGTTCTGTACTTGCATTTGCAAGATTATGTGTATGAATGACAAAATGTACATCGTGGTGTGTCATTATACTCCCCAAGGAATGTGAAGCCTTCAGTTCTGGTCTCTTGTAGATCTGACTTACAAAACAAATATTAGATTGCCAAAATCACATGTTTCGTGACTTACAAGCCTCCACGTCTGTTGAAGATGGAGATTAATCTAGACAGAATTTTAGTTAAAATTTTGTATACCTTGTCGAATGTTCCATTTACCTTATATAGTGATCGTTTATTAATTTTCTACGTGACTTAAGCATGTGAGGTTTGACGATGGGAAACGTTATTTGTAAAAGTCTTCTCCTTTATGAAGATGCGTCTTCGGGGGAGTAACTCCCTCCACGACTATTTTTCTCTTGTAACGTTTCTCCTCTTTAAATGAAAGCTTTGTCGGGCCTGAAATTGGGTCTCTGACTATGATTTGTTGTGTCGGTCTCTTTTTGGGCTTTTCATGATTCGAATCCAACCCTTTCTGGTTTTGTGAATTAGTCTGGTTTCGAGATACTTAGTCCTCGCGATGGGACGATCTTTGCTACGTGTATGGTCACGATATAGTCTTATTTGATGTATCATTATAATGCAAGGAATTTTAGTTCTCGCTATTGAAATTAGCAACACTACTTGATTGGTGTTTCAAGAATTCTCTAGAAAAATTGAGAAGATGGAGAAAAAGAGAAGACGTGAGAAGAAATCTCTAGAAGAAGAAGAATGAAGAAAGTTGGAAAAAATGGAGGAAGTAAAAAAATGATGGCTTTTCCACCCTTCCTCCGTTGCCTTGGATCATCTATAAAAAGAGCTCTAGCCTATTTTTGTAAATGATGAGCTCAAGTCTTGTGCGTATGTGTGAGAATTATAAGAAATTTGTGTTAGTGAGTTTGTGTTGTAATGTGTAATGTGTTGTGTCTTAGGCTTCACTTGGTATACGGTAAAAGAATGCATATATATAAGTTTACGGCGGTTACATAAACTTAGGTGCTTGGTTGACTTTATGGAAAACAATTATTGAATTTGAAATTCAGAACCTTCGCGTTTCTAGTTATAAAATTATGCAAAACTTTGCGGGACAAAATCTCATGCATTACTTTTCCAAACTCTCATCATCTCTTCTTACTCAAATTTTATTCTCAACTCCTTCATAAACACCCCTACAACCACCACCTTCACAACTACCACCTCCACCCTCTCTGTCATCGTGTGCTACCACCACAACCACCATAACAACCACCGACATTGTCACCACCACAACCGCGCCAACCCCACTACTGATGCATGAGGATTTCTAGGGTTCCTAATTTGGTTTTCTAGGATTTCTAATTTGGGTTTATAGGGTTCCTAATTTGCTCTCAAAGTTATTTACTAAATAACTTATTCGTAATCTTTCAATTTAATTAGGAGTCTTTTTAGTTTCCTTTTAAGATTCGACATTACTTTTTTTAGGAATAGACTGCTTATTATTTTAGTATTTGATTCTAATTTTTCTTTTAGGAATAGGCTACTTATTATTCAAGTTATTTGAGCACTATAAATAGAGCTCTTCCTCAATATTGTAGATAGACTTTTGATTTGCATAATTTTGAATTGATACTAGAGATATTTCTTTATGTTTTGGGCGATTCTCTTGTGTTCTTTCCTGTGAATTGTCTGTTAGAGATAGCCTGCAGAATAATCATTATTCTGTCCGCGTCAGTTGGTATCAGAGTTTCAGCATCTTCTTGGGGTGAGATTTTATCAATTTTTATGGCTGGTGGTCGTGGTCGTCGCGGCAGATTCCGAACGAGGAAGCCCCTCACCATGATCGTAACGTTCAGGATGTGATTGAGAATTTACAGAGGCAAGTTGCAGAGCTAACCCAGCGTCTAACGACACAGGATTTCGATAATCGTGAAATGGAAGATCATGATTCTGATTCCAGTTTCGAAAACCCGTATCACAATCGTGCTCGATTCTAGGAGCGTCGTGGTCGGGAGGATCGTCATGAAAATCTCGGTTTAAAAGTGGATCTACCCGAGTTTTCTGGTACGTTACAGGGCCGAATGATTCGTGGATTAGTTGAATGAAGTAGAACGTATTTTTGAGTATAAGGAAGTTTCAGATCATGTCAAAGTTGAAATTAGTCGCTATCAAACTCAGAGGCAGAACATCTGCGTGGTGGGAGCAGTTGAAGCAATCACGAGAAAGGCAAGGCAATTAAGGCCAAAATCACTAATTGGGAGAAGATGAAAAAGAAGGTGAAGGATCACTTCCTTCCTTTCGACTACACTCAACCCTTATTTCAGCGACTTCACTCATTGAGGACCGCTTTTGAAGCATACCAGTGTGCACTTGTTATGGAAAAACAATAGAGTAGGAGGCCAATAATCAGTAGTGAATCAAGCCGGTCGGCCAGTTCGCCCTCAAGAATTTCGTCCTGAGTATCCCATCCTGTGATCCCCGATCCCGTCTCGTCCCGAATTTTTTCGGGTCTTAATGGATTGAATAATTTCATCTCGATTCCGTCTCGTCACGATCTAGAATGGGATGGGATGGGATGAAGATTTTCAATCCCGCCAATCCCCGAGCTAATTTTTTATATTTATTATTAATATTTTTTATTTTATTTATTTATTTTATTCATATAAATTTACAGATGACTGACAGAAACTCATGGTGTTTGCAGTGGTAACAGAAATGTTACTTCAAGAATAAATATTCATAAGCAAGTGAAAGATAGCAGACTGTTGCTTGGATTCCCATAAAAAGTGGCTCCAATTATTTAACTTTTAAATATTGATAATACCCAGGTGAAGATGAAAAGTAACAATTAACTGAGTAATACATATTCAGAAGGGAACATTCAGGGGCGGAGCCAAGAATTTGAGAGGCCCCGGGCTGTAAAAATAATTTTTTCAATTATGATATATGTATTGATGGTAAACTATTATGAAATGTTAGAGCATCGCCAATATGTCTATATTTATTTCCTAACAAAAGATGAAAATGTCCATTTGTCAAATAACCATGAATTTTGTTTTTCCACAGTAATGAAATTGTAAAAATCAGTTGGGAGACCATCACAACGACACAATACTCTTAGTGGATCCCTTTTATCATGTCATTTTCTAAAAGTCAGCCCACCCGTCTTCATCTATTAGGGGATTTAGTGTTACCCTTATATTTGCATTGCCACATTTATATCTATTATAAGAAAGTTATTTTTCACGCTCTTATATGATGATAATCTTCGTAGCAGTCACAGGCAGCACGCTGATCTCGTCCCGTCTAGAAACCGTTTGGATGGGACGAGGTCGGGATTGAGTTTTTCCCATCCCGTATGAACGGATGGGATAGAGATGAGTATTGTTTTTCTCATCCGTCTCGTGCCCACCCCTAGCCACCACAGGGTAATTCTAACTCAAATATTAGATGTTTAGACTATATTGAACAGAGACATAGAGCGACTGAGTGCAGAGAAAGTCTGTTATTCAGAAGGGTAAACAATCTCCTGATGAGGGAAGACGTTGAGAATACGAAATTGAAGAGCTTGGAAAGTCTGTGTATGACATTGATGAAGAGTTGAATATTGTTGATTCAGATGGTTTGCAGATGGGGATGATAAGGACATAACAGACAACCAAGTAGATGTGGGTCCCAAGGAAAATGGATTTGAAAATGGCCATGCTCCCTCAACAGACAAGCGACTTATTATTCAAAATGGCCATGCTCCCTCAAAAGGGACAACCCAATGATGTATTGTGAGACAAAACTGGCGATGCCCGACTCAGTATGGATGAAAACTTAAGTGCCATAACCTAAAACTCAAACACCATACATGACAACTCATCTGCACAAAGAACCTATCCCAATCCTTACAAGGAGTGTTGGGGATGCACTTGAAAAATGGAAGGAAATAATCAAAGTATCAACCGATTTACAGGAGCATAAAGCGGAAGGGTCTGATGATATGGAGAATGAGAATGCAGATGATACGGTTTTGTTTCCAAGTTTGAAAAAGGAACTTCACAGGCACTTGGCCTTGCAACATCTGAACAGATTGAACAGAAATATCAAGGGTAGCAATCCTAATGATGATGGGTTCACACAAGAGAAAGAAAACATCATTGAAAAAAATCTAGACGCAAAATCCTGAACAATTCCCTCTAAAAGTTATTAGTGCTCTTAGGTAAGTAAATGATAAGAAAGTGCAGAATTTGGCGTTAATGGCAAGGCACCTAAGAATTATGAACCGCCAATGATAATTTTTATTTTGAAGTTGACGATAAGTCTCCATAGTTCAGGATAATGTCGATTTGTTGATTAATGTTCAAGACTGAGTCAATGATTTTGTAGTTGCAAACTGACACAGCCAACATTACTTGTACAAACCATATAATGTGGACATTGGAGACATATTTTAAGTATCATTATGCTTCATACATGGTTCAGGCAGAATGGATAAGTTCATTCATTATGTCAATATGGATAGGCGCGTGAATGCCATTTACTTCACCCCATCGATATATACTGATGCAAAACATGCAGTAAATGAGTCCATGACCATTTTAAAACTGATGACTTCTTTCCATATGCAGCCCGTGCAAATGCATACTAGACATGTTATTTCCCCAATAGGCAAACTATCAAGCGATATGTTAGGATGATGAATGGTTACTATTTGACAGCAGACGTAATCCAGATTTGCCAGCGGAGATGCAACAGCTAGCATAGTTTTTTGAACCTGATACAGAGACCTTCTTCCTGGGCTGCCGCCAGAGGATTTCCGATGAAGCTGTTTGTGAACTCGAGAACGAGTTCTTTCCAACTGGGGGCAACTGATGCAGGAGGATTTCTAGGGTTTCCTAATTTGGTTTTCTAGGATTCTAATTTGGGTTTCTAGGGTTCATAATTTGCTCACACAGTTATTTACTAAATCTTATTCGTAATCTTTCAATTTAATTAAGAGTCTTTTTAGTTTTCTTAGGATTAGACATTAGTTTTTTTTTTAGAATAGACTGCTTATTATTTTAGTATTTGATTCTAATATGCTGCTTATTATTCAAGTTATTTGAGCACTATAATAAACTCTTCCTCAATATTGTAGAGAGACTTTTGATTTGCATATTTTGAATTGACATTAG